>JAHDVE020007633.1:0-62993 GCA_022606495.2 Halesus radiatus
TATTAATATTATCCTCCATTTTTATAAATCCCATATTATTGGCTGCTGTCCTTTTTTTTTTTTTTGTTATTGGCTTTCACCCATTAAGGGCGATTTCGGCCATGTATATATAATCAGTTAGATTTTAATTGTACAGATTGTTCTTAAAATTAGTTACTTTTAAACAAGATATAATATTTGGGCAAATAAAATTGAAGCAGATAAGTTAGATAAGTTAAACAGTGTAAATTTATGTGTTTTTAATCCCCAATGACTTAAATTTTAATGCCATTTTTATAAATGTATTTTGCTAATAAATTGTTAATTTGGGGGGAGTTGAGACTTAGAAGGCAGGGAATACTGGTAGGGAGATCAATTTTAAGTTTTACCAATTCATGCATAAAATTTGGAAATTGGTCATTGATAGGACATTCAAAGAAATTATGGTCCAGAGTGTCCTCTGACCCACAATCATAGTAAGGCGAGCTGACTATATGGAATCTGGCGAGATGACTAAGACAAGAAGTGTGACCTAGTCTCATTCGAGTTATGGAGGAAATATATTTTTTTGGCATGCAAGTGTATTTATGAAACCAGGGCTTGACAGGAATAAACGGTTGTATTAATGAGTACTGATGACCTTTTGTTAGAGAAGCTATTTTCCATTCAGAGGACCATTGGAGTTTGTATTTACTTTTTAGAATAGGGAAATAATCTCTAACTGGAACAGGAATACCATTCAACGGACCGTGAACAGTGGCTTCCTTAGCAATGGAATCCGCTATTTGGTTTCCAGTAATACCTAGGTGTCCTGGAATCCAAGCCAGGACCACTGACGTATTTGATAGTGAAATGGAATACAGGAGGTCTCTGATAGAGCAGATTAGGGAATCGCTATTAGAATTGAGTGGGGATGAACATATTTTTTGTAGTGAGCTAAGCGAATCTGAAAGAATGAGGGCGTTTCTAATATTGTGCGATTTGACAAGATGCAGTGCTTCTATGATAGCTATGCATTCAGCAGAGAAAATGGAGCATTCTTTGGGAAGTTTGTGTGGGAGACTCATCTTCCTGTGTGGAACATACACACTGGCCCCGCAATGGGAGTCCTGACTGAATTTGGAACCATCTGTGAATAATTTCATATAGTTTGGCCAATTGTTTTCAATAATTTTGTTAAATTCTACATTATTTGATTGAGCTGAATTGTTTATATTTTTTTTGCTTATTCCTATAAACTGGTGAACCTTGGGATAGAAGGTAAGGCTTTCATAGGAACACGAGTATAAGGGAAGAGATTCGTTACGATAGATGTTGGTGGGTATATCCAGGAAAGAGTTATAGCAGTCATAGAAAAGGGGGGGGGAATGTTTTTTCCAAAATGGATTTGAAATAACATCATACTTTAAAGATTGAAGTTTAGGAATCAAGGGATGGGATGTTATCGAGCATGTTTTGAAAATATATTTTTCTGCTAAGCATCTCCTTCTTATATGCAAGGGGGGTTCGGAGCATTCTACTTGCATTGAGTTGATTGGGGAGGATTTCATGGCTCCTAGAATAAGACAAAGAGACTTTGACTGGATCTTATCTAATTTATGTGAATTTGAAGAAGATATTGAATCAAACAGGCAAGATCCGTAATCAAGATGACTTTGGATGAGGGCATTGTAAAGAAGTTTTAAAGATGCTGGGTGGGAACCCCACCACACTCCGGACAGAAATCTAAGTGGATTGATATTGCTTTCACATTTTGTGATAACATGATTTATATGGGTGTTCCAAGTAAGCTTGGAATCCAAAAACATTCCCAGGAACTTAACTTCCTTAGAGATAGGGATGACTCCATCGCCAAATCTCACCTGAATATCAGGGAGCTTTCGACGACGGGTGAAGATGACAACTTTGCTTTTGGAAGGAGAAAGTTCAAGGCCATTACTATTTAACCACGTCAAGAGTTTTCTAAGAGCGTTGTTGATTGCTGACGCTGCGATGAAAAGATTGTGGGATATTTTGTAGAACGTTAAGTCATCGGCGTATTGAAGTATATCGCACATGAAATGAATAGATTTTTCCAGATCGAAAGTATAAATATTGTACAGGATCGGGCTTAGGACAGACCCTTGCGGGAGTCCTTTGAATATGTGTCTAACGTGGGGAGAGGATCCAGGCCCGTCTACAAAAATAGTTCTCTGGGAGAGCAAATTAATAATGAATTGGACCGCTGACCCAGATACAGAATGATGGGATAGTGGTCACTGCCGCAGGGGTCTGAGGTAGTTCTCCAGGAAATTAGTGGAGAGATACATGGGGAACAAAGGGATATGTCCACCGCACTAGGTCTCTGTCCAGGTTGACTTAACCTTGTTGGGGATCCGTCATTTAGAAGACACAGGTTTAATGAGTCCATAAGGTCAATAATTTTGTTTCCTGAGAAATCCGTGGATGAAGAACCCCACAGTGGGGAGTGTGCATTGAAGTCACCCAGAATAACCAAAGGAGAAGATATTTTGCCAAGCATGTGGACCCATAAGGAAAGATCAAATGAGGTAGAAGGGGGAATGTAGAGAGATATAAATGTAATATTAGAGACAGTAGCTGCCACTAATTGGAAGGATGCATTTATGGGTTTAATGGAAAGAGGGGTGAAGGGTAGTGAGTTTTTGATGAGCAGGGCTGCACCGCCCATCCCATCAATGCGGTCGTCCCGCAGACATTGGAAGCCACTCACCTTGAAGAGTTGAGCAGGCTTAAACCAAGTCTCAGAGACGGCAGCAATCGATATTGAGTGGAAATACAGAAGGCGGGTGAGGTCATCCTTATTGGAGATGGCGCTTCTGCTATTCCACTGAAGTAATCTAACGTCTTGTGGAGTCATTTTGTGAAAGTGATTTTAATGTGGTAATAATAGAAGCAGCGTTGGACGGTAGATTGGTTTGTGAAGAAATTAGGTCAATTAAAAGCATAATAAGGGTTTGAATAAATGAAGAATTGTCTTGGGAGAGTTTTTCAGAAAGGGAGAGAGAGTTCGTTGAGGAAGGATTAGAATTGTTTGCACAACCATTTACGGCAGTTGAAAGTGATGACCCATTGGGATTTAAAAGTTCTCAGTTCTGAGAAGACATCGATAATTTAATATTTTTTTGGCGGGATTGTTCTGGGCAAGAATAGTTGATGGCTGTATGAGAGCCTAAACAGTAGAAACATTTGGGTTGGGCTGAAGAAGGGCATTGGTCAGCTGTGTGGCTTTCACCACATTTGAAACATCTGGGCGGAGATCTGCATGCAGCTTTGGTGTGACCAAAACGGCAGCAATTAAAACATTGTGTGGTAGGATAAGTGTAAATTTCAACCGGTAATGAATTAAAAAATAAATATATATGCGAGGGAAGAGACTGCCCTTCAAAGGTGATCACGACAGATTGGGAGGGTTTCCAGGTAATTGTGCCCTCAGAAGAGTCCTTGTAATTTAGTCTTCTGGCTTTTATGGGATTGCCGATATGTTGAGGAGTTGTAAGGGCGGATAAAATTTCTGGGATGGAAAGATCGGTCGAGATACCTCTGACCAAGCCCATACGGGTTACATTAAAAGTAGGAATGTATGCCTTGAATTTGGAATTTGATGAAATGTAAATATTTTTAATAAATGAATTGGCGGCTGACCCTGTGAGGAATTCAACAGAGATTCGAAAACGACCCTCGGCTTTTACACCTCCAGGCTTGATGGAAAGAATTTTTGTGTTTGTTAGAAATTTACCAAACTCAAGAGGATGAATAGTTTTTCTTTGCTCGGTTTTTTGGGCGTACACAATATATGAGCCACGGGAATGAACAGAGTAGAAATTAGTTGGAGGAGATGCTGGAAGTTCTGCTGGGGCTGGGGTCTGTGAAGTTGAAGAAGTGTCGGATATATTTGGAGATGCACTAAACTTTCTTTTTTTGTGGGACTTTATTATGACAGATTCACTGTCTGAAATTTCTGACGTATTATCTGGAAGGTCAGGAGGGGGATCTGGAGGCTTTCTGGGGAGTCCTGAATGGACCTTTTCAGGAATATCCTCCATTCTTTACAAATACAAAAGAAAAAGAAAAAAAAAAATAAAATAAAAATGGAACTGGTGACGACTAGGTAGAAAAGTGCATAAATATCTTATAATCAGCTGCAAAAATTGGCTCCTGGATGACCAGAGGGGAGAAGAATCCTCAAGGAACGATACACAACACTTTTCTTTAAGTAGATAACAGAAAATAATTGGTTTTTGATAAATATAATGAGCAACCGGCTGCTGTCCTTATGATGATTGCAAAGTTTCATCCAGAATTCAATTGCAATCGGAACAGAGTCTCGGATATACCTACCCGATTTTTATTTATATGAGACATCTATTTATATTTATATTCTGGAAAGTCAGAAGTTATTACGGAGGGGATAAAATTGATAGAATCATATGGGATAGTGAAGATGGGAAGGATAGGATCTTTTTGTAGATTTTGGAGGGAAGAAGACAGTGATTTGTATGAAAGAAAACTTTTTAGAAGGAGAGGAAATCGATTTTTATCTGTCAATCTTTTGTCATTGTTTAAATTATTCACAGCGTGGGATAGATTTTTGTGAGATTAATATATGAGGAAATCATCAAGATGATGAAGATGAAGAGGAAGATGAAGGGATTACAATATCTAAATCACTTATATAAATATTAAATAATAATGGACCCCTTACCATGGGGTAACCCTTTCCATATTTTGCGATTTATTGTTTTTGAGGGAAAATCGATAATAATGGATCTGTCAGTTAGCATTTTTTTTATTTTTTTTTTATTTAATTTTACAACAGAAAAAAAATACAACTCAAAAAGTCCCGATAAACTACTTTTTCGTAGTTTGTCTAACGGGAGCTTGTTATCAAAAACATAAAATTTACAGACAATGTCACAAAATATGTAAAATAAAAACATTAAAAAAAAAACAGTATATAAAATAAAAACATACATGCCATATGCAACAAGCTTAAAACATAAATATTTATAAAGAATATTACTCTAAAATATTTCTGCAAAAATATATTTAAAAAAAATGAAATAAAATAACAACATAAACGAAAGAATAAATCTTAAATAAAATAATATTTCCTTATTTCTAATACAAATAGCTTCTTTCAGCTAGCCAAGTTTTCAATGTGTTTATTAATGGTTTAGTTTTATTACAGTTTTTTTTATTTCAGCGGGTAACATATTTATACAACTAGGAATCATGTGTTCTAAAGTTCTTTGTCCATATTTGTTTTTATGCTTAGGAACCATTAATCCTTCATTCAATTTGAGAAAAGTATTGTAATTGTGATCTAGTCTATTTGTACTAAATATGGGGTTATTTATGTGCTGAAATATAATTTTGTACCACATAATTGATCTAACTGAAAGAATTTTGATACTCTGATAAAAGTATGGAATATTATGCCTTTGTTCGTATAAACTTTTATGAGCTAATAATTTAACCAGTGAATTTTGTACTGATTGAACATGATTGATGTTTGTTTTACAGGAAAGTCCCCAGGCTGTAATTCCATACATTATAACAGATTCCGCTAATGATAAATAAATTATTTGAACAAAGAATTTTAATTTAAATAATCTACTAACAATTGATCTTAATCATACACAAACCTTATTTATTTGTAAATCCCACTTAAAAAAAAAATCAATAATGACACCTAAATAAACATATGATTTCATAAGTTCAACATTTTCACATGTACACGATGCAGGAATGCCATCGTGTAAACAATCTGAAGTATGTGTTTTTATTTCAGGTGTAATATATACCTTTGCATTTGGGGATCTTATGTGCATGAATTTAGTTTTTTTTTTGCATTTATAATTAATCCAGAATCATGAGACCATTTTAAAAGTTCAATGTAGTCTTTTTGTAAAAGGTCCATACATGTTTGCAAATCACTGCTAGAAATTACCAAAGCAGTATCATCCGCATACACAAAGTGCTTTACATGTCTAAAAATGTATTTAATGAATGATACATAAATAATATGCAAAATTGGACCTAATATGGAACCTTGAGGAACTCCTGCCATAAACTTCCTTTTTTTACTTAAAGTGTTCAATAGCTTCAGTTTCACGGGATCTACAAGTATATCGATGGACTTGATCCATAATTATTCTAGCACAGCCAAATCAATATGGAATTATCGGAAATGGGATCTTATGACAAAACAATAAACCCTGCGAAATTGGGACATTTAAAAGTACAATTTTCCCAACAGTGATGCCAATCACAATATTCCAAAATTTTAAAAATTAGAGAATATACCACAAACACATTAAACCTTAAAAAATATTCATTAAGTTTGTTGTCCACTCTCAAGGAAAGCGACCACACTGTGGTGATGGTGGAATCGGGCCACTTGAACAGGTGTTCTGCGTTGCATATCTCTTGAGTCCAGGACCACCAGCAAGTATTCCTGTTTCTCCGCTGATATCTGCGGTATCTCTCCTCTCTTGGCACAATCAAACATCTCCTGGGCCAGTTCCAGTACGGAGGTTACGCCCTGACTGCCTGAACATTGGAGCGCTGTGTGCCCGTTGCTCCTATCAGGGCTGTTGTAAATGGCACCGTGCTCTAGCAAACATTTCACAATGTCAAGGAACCCTTTCTTGGCAGCCACGTGCAAAGCAGTGGCACCGCCCACAATGGTTTTAGCGTTGATGAAATCATCATAACCTCTAGCTTTAACCGTCTTCACAGTCTGCAATAAGCTTTCAACGCTGTCCACACAGCCTCGGGATGCGGCAGTGTGCAATGCCGTGTTCCCTTTCACGGAAGCGGTGGTAGCATCAGCTCCACTCTTCAACAGCAACTTAACAATATCTGCGTGTCCTCTACTTGCAGCGAAATGCAACGGTGTTCTTCCATCTGCGTCTGCCGTATTCACATCCGATCCACGGCGAATCAAACTCTCCAACAGGGTAATGTCACCTTTGCTAGCAGCTACAATTATATTCACTTCACATTTACTTTCAAGGATGTCTATGTCAATTCCCGGAAAAATGCCATTCGATTTTTTAAACTTTTTAAATGCTGAATCCAACACTAACATATTTGGGTGATTGATTTGGGAATCTCGGTGTTCTAGTCCTTCCCTGTAAACTCTGTGTGCGTCGAATAGTTTACTTTGGGAGAGGTATAAGTCCACAATATTGGTGCAAGTGACAAGAGTATCAGTATGGTTGAGGCCTAAGACATTCTTTTGAATCGCATACACTTTCCGGTAGACCTCCAGGGCCTCCGCAGTTTTACCTTGCGCCCTAAGAACATGCGCTGAGTGACCTAGAACATGCAGAGTTCTGAGGTGATTTATCCCATAAATGCTTTTACTCTCCTTGTGAATCTTCTTGAGAATGTTTGAAGCTTCCTCAAGCTTCCCTTGTTGTCTGAGCACAGATGCTATGTTGGTTTGCACAGTCAAAGTTAAATTATTGATCAAACCCAATGTTCGCAAATTTTCAAAAACTTCGTAATTCATTTTCAAAGCTTCGTCAAATTTTTTCAAATTATCCAGACATTGTGCCGCATGTATTTTGGTTTGCAATAGATCCATGTGGTCCTCGCCCAAAACTTCCTTTTGTTTAGTGATAATTTCCTGAAATACTTCCAAAGCCTCCTGGCTCCGCTCTAGCCGCGCTAGCGCCGCAGCAATCTGACTTCTTGTACGGAGCGAAAGCCGGTGACTTGGTCCCAGGGTATCTTTTCTCTTACCATAAATTTCTTCAAATATTGATAAAGCGACTAAAATTTTTGATTGACTGTAGAATATGAGAGCTATCTCTTGTTTAATTGGAAGGGTGCCAGAATCGTCTCTTCCTAACAAATATTCTCTTTCATTTAACAGTTCCTTTAAAACAGACAAAGCTTCAGTAAAATTTTTGAGGTCCACCAAATCTTTTGCTCTAGTCAGATTGAGAGAAAACTGATCTTGCAAAATATCATACAACCTTTTTACTTCGGGAAAGTTATTTTTAATAGCAACCTCCAAAAGAGTGCTTCCTTGCGTATTCCGAGACCTGAGCACAGCTTTAATGATCCCGATATCTCCAATTTTAGTAATGTCTTCTATTACCTTTGTGTCACAATTTTCAGCTTTTTTGAAAGAATGCTCCACAAGTTTCAATAAATAAATAGTATTTTCCTGTGTTGCTAAATTAAAAGGCGTTTTTCCGGTTTTGGATTCCATATTGTACACTGCACCATTTTGTAACAAAGACACAACAATTCCCAGATGAGAGAATTCAGATGCCAAATGGAGAGGAGTTTTTCCACCTTCTCCAACAGCATTGGGATTAGCTCCATTCTTCAGTAGAATATCGCATATCTCCTGAAAGCCTTTCCCGGAGGCCAAATATAGAAGGGAGGAATCATCTGCGCCCTTTGCTTCTACAGATTTTCCGATTTCTTTAATTAACTCTTCTGCCTTAGAAACAGCGTTCTCATTTACAGCCTTAAAGAGTTGTCCCACAGACATTAACAGTTTTCTGGTGTTAGCATCGCTAGTCAATTCTAACGGTGTGCAACCATCAAAATCCGTAGCATCATACATTGCACCGTTACTGAGTAAAGCAATGACAAGTTCCTTGTGCCCCTTCCTAGCGGCATAGTGAATTGGTTGTTTGTTCGCCAGGTCGATTGCATTCACATCTGCGTGTTTATCCATCAGGTATTGAGCTAGTGCTGGATGTCCAGCTAATGCAGCCAAGTGCAACGGTGTGGCGCCACATTCACCGAGATCGCCAATACTCATCCCAAGCTCGAGGAAATAGTCCACCAATTTCTCATGTCCTCCATAAGCTGCGATGTGGATCACTTTTGAACCACCCAAATCACTAGCATTTAGATCTGCTCCTCGGTCCAACAAGTATTTCACGACTTTGAGATTTCCCTCTTTAGCCGCCAAATCCAAAAGCGACCAGTCGTCGCTGCTTCTAGCATTTATTTTAACATCGCAATGCTTAAAAAAACAAATGAGATTATTCAATTGATTGTAAACAATTGCCAGCTCTATCGGTGTATAGTTCTTTTTATCCAGTGCATCGTGTTTGGCTCCCGAATGAAGTAAAGATTCCACGACACCGGGATGGTCCAGGGTAGCTGCTAAATGCAGAGGTGAAGACAAATCATCAGGTGTTAGATTAACATCAGCTCCGTTTTCCAACAAGACATCTACAAACTCTTTGTGACCGCCTTTCACAGCCAATAATAAGGCTGTAAAATTTTTTGGACCAATTGAATCAATCTTGACCCCTTTGTTTATCAGAGCTCGGCCTATGTACCAGTAGCCAGAAATGGCTGCTAATTGCAAGAAAGTTGGTCCTTCAACATTAATATGAACATCCAAATCTTTACGTTTAAGCAATGCTTCGACAATAAATCTATGTCCTGCAGAAACTGCTGCAGTCAGCGGTTTACCTCCTCCCGCGTTAACATCGGCCCCCTTAGCTAGTAATATATCCAATAGGTCTTTATTGTTATTGTGGGCTACGGAACATAATGCGGAATATTGCTGCACATTCACTGCTTTTATGTCAGCACCATTATCCAATAAAAGATTTACAATTGCTTTGTGGTTCCCTGTCACTGCTAGATGTAAGGCGGAATCACCACGCACATTTACAGCACGGACATCTGCTTGTCCTTCAATCAATGCTTTCACAACGCTGCTATGTCCATGAAAAGATGCTATGTGCAAGGCTGTGTTGCTGTCCACACAAACCTCTTCAATATTAGCTCCCCACTTTAGTAAGAGCTGAACAGTTTTCTCGTTGCAAGCCTTTTTGGCAGCTAAATGCAACGGTGCGAAATTCATTTTGTTCTTTGTATTTATATTGGACCCTTTTATTAATAAAGACTCCGAAACCGAGGCATGCCCTTCACCAGCACTCAGATGCAGGGGAGTTGAACCAACATCATTAACAGAGCAGACATTAGCTCCTGCAGCCAACAGAATGTCTACAGTTTCCCTGTGCCCCCCTCCTGCGGCCAGATGTAATGGCGTCAGTTGTTTTGCAGTTCTTGCATCAACGGTGAATCTCCATTTAAGCAACAATGTAACAATATCATTATGACCAAACATAGCACTGATGTGTAATACAGAAAAACCATTTGCATCTTGATAGTCCAATTGAGCCTCAGCTTCTAAGAGAAGTTCAACTATATCGCAGTTTCCGATCCTTGCTGCACAAAGCAGTGGAGTCAACCCACCGCTATTTAAAGTGTTGATATTAGGGTGGTTTTCTAAAATAATTTGGACTATTCTTCTGTGGCCATTAATGAGGGCCGTATGCAAGGGAGTGTTGCCAGTTTTCTTGCAGACTATGTCAACGAAGGCTCCTTCCTTCAAAAGCATGTTCACAACATCTTCGTGACTACTAAGTACGGCAGTATGTAAAGGAGTTAATCCGCTGGTAGTTTGCAAGTTCACATACGCTCCATGTTTAATAAGATTTCTAAGAACCTCTAGATGACCATTAGCCGCTGCCATGTACAAGGGACGTATGCCTTGAGAAGTCTTAGCATTGACATCAGCTGTGTTCTCTAGTAGATACTGCACCAGCTCTGCATGGCCATGCTCAGCAGCTATATGGAGAGGAGTAGTATCACCGCCATCATCAAAAGTTGCAGCACCATCAACTTCTAATAAAACTTTGACCGATTCCATAAAATTGTTTGCTAACGCGTAATGTAAAGAAGTAAACCATTGACCATCTTTAATGCTGGCATTTGCTCCGAGAGACAATAGTGTTACAACAGTTTCCTTGTGACCATTTAGAGCTGCCACATGCAGAGGTGTCTTCCCAGTAGTATCGAGTTGATCAATTAATACACTAATCTCCTTCACAAGATATTGCACAATGGCAACTCTTCCACAAGCTGCTGCTATGTGCAAAGGGGTCTGTCCATTTATATCCCTCAAATCTGGGTTTAAGTTGTTTTCAATTAACCTTCGAACCATTTCAACACTGGTTCCCTTGGCAGCGGTGTGTAACGTAGTGGAACAATCGATTACACTTCTGGAATATAAATCTGCCCCTTCCCGGAGACAAGTTTGCAAACCCTCGAGATTTCCTTCAACCAAAGCTTTGTACATCTCTTCTTGTTTGTTTATAATCTCTAAGTTTCGGTCAAATTTCTGTTCCAGATGTTTAATATTGAGAGTTAATATTTTCCCCATTTTGCCATTGTTTAAAATGAGTATTTCTTCCGTGTCAGGTTCCGTCAGTATCATGGTGTTCAAGATCACGGCAGAGAAAGAGTCACTGGATAGAATATTGTCAACCAATGGGTTGCCGTGAGCCAGGTAGTTTCTTAAGACTCTCCCACTCAACAGAGGCTTATCATCATCGAGATAAAGCCAATTATTAGAGAGACACTTAGTCCTTTCTTCCAACAGAGACATGATGTCCAGCATGAGAGCTTCGATCCTGAGTTTGTTGTGATTAGTCTGTTGGACTAATGGAAGCAGATTGCGAGATGCGTGGTGTGATCTGCCGGTTCCTATAACTTCTCCAAGTTCACATAAATGTAGGGTGATGCTTTTATCCAAAACATCATCTTTGGGAACATTATCAGTTCGTACCTCTATTTTCAAGTTCTTTCCTTTTATGATGTCTTTATCATGGTGTATATGCAAAGACAACTGGGTTCTGTATTCATCAATCCAATTGATTGTGTTTTTTTCATTCTTAAGTAGAACCTGGATTTTAAAGAGTAAATAGTTTATTTCGTATGCAATTTCAGGGAGGATTCTCAATGAGACGCGATCGTAGAAGCTGTTTGATAATGTTACTAATACCCTGAAAACTTCCAAATTATCTTCTTCTGCCGGGTAGATTGTAATGTTAACAGGAAAGTAGTGCTTTTTCCACCAATCCAAGTAGTTGGCCTTCCTCCTGCTGCATGTTGTACGTTGAAAAAGATTGTCTAATAAACAAAGATGCTTAATAAATTTTAAGAAATCTTCCCGTAAATTTTTATTTTTTATTTTCGATTTATTTAACTCTTGTATTTCAATCAATATTTTCTCTTCAAACGGAGTTTTGTCTGGTACGAGTCTGCTGATTTCTTCAATGATATCTCCAATATTCTGGTGCTCCTTTGTGGTAAGATCTTGCTTACTTTTAAAAGTTGAAAACATTGATATGTGATTTATTTGTGATTGACGCAGTATTTCTTCTAAATTTTTGCTATTTGCGTATTCAGCCGTAACCAATTGTGTTAAAACATTAATTTTATTAGTGTTATCAATGTCACTTATTACTGTTGCAATCTTTTTGATATCGTTTAGAATATTTGAGTATAATTTAGGAACTTCTATCTGTTGGTCGTTTTCTTGGATAAAGTGGACGTGTGATATTGAGTTGCGCAAGTCTTTAAGAACATCTCTGGTTGCCTTTGGTGCCAAGAACAGCAGAACGTCACTTACAGCCGTGGAGAGATTGGGACTGTCTAGGGTGTCCTTCAGGTGTTCTCCTAGCACCTGCAGAGTCCTCTTGATGGTCAGCTGCCCTCCTCTCGTTGCAGGGTCCACCGGCAAGGCCGAATAAATGTAGCTTTTCATGATATCCAGAGAATAGATATCTCGTATGACCTTGTAATCAGTGTACAAACCTTGGAAATGGGGATATTTGGTGATGATGCCTGCAACAACCTTTTCGCGGCTCGATCGGACTCTGGAACGAAGCTTGGAGATGTCGGAACAATGGATTAATCCCTCTAAATCACGCAGGGCCTGAGAAAAGTCGACCAATCCCTTCAGCAATGGACCCTTTCTCAGTACAGACAGGTAAAATAAGTTAATTTGTTTGAGTTCGGTGTGAGCGGATATAAAACACACCAAACAAAACTCAAGTTCCTCCCAAGGAACCGCAGAGTATGTAGACTTCAATACTTGTTTTAAAATATGCATATTCTGCGCTATGAACTTGGCAATGTAAATAAACCGACTGTCTACTTTCTTGTCGGAGTATTCTGTCGTAAGAGTCGAGATATTATTTATAAGTAATTGAAGCCTCTGTTGGATTAAGCCTTTATCTGAAGTAGAAGGAGGTTCATTGTCTTTAGAGTAGAAACGCATCTTAATCAGCTTAGATTGCACAAACAATTGCATCTCTTCCTCTATAAGGATATTTTTCAGTAGTAATTCGTCTAGGGACACGGAGAGAAGTTGTTCCAATGACGCAGGGCTCGCTGAGCTGCTGAGGAGTGTGAGGAGCGTATCGAGGAGTTCCACATTGCTGGAGCGGATTGCATAGTATAACGCACTGTGTCCTTCTTCATCCGTGTAATTCCACTCTCTTGTAGTCCCCACTCCCTCAGATTGACCACTGAGCAGAGACTTTAACACCTCAGTCTGTTTGTGCTTGCAAGCCACGGTGATCAGCTTAAAGGGATCTTCAAGAGGTGGTTCAATCCCCCCTCCAGATACTGTGTCATCCATTTCCTTCATAGCTCTTAGCTCTGATGCATCTATCTCAGAATGACGTGAGCTGTCGATAGAGCCACACAAAAACCAGCATAAAACGGTGTAGTGCTGACATCTCTCCAGATGTAATCATAATCTGACGGATCGTAACTTATTTATATACTATTTTACAATAAATGTAATGTAATGTAACAAGTGTAATGACAAATAATATCTAATAGTTAAATAAATGTCTGTCCATATAGGGCAGTTATTTTGAAATATCCCGTTATAGTAAAGTTCTCAGTTCTACTGTTTTGAATTGCAAACTTTCAAAAACTTTTTACTTTTCTGACAAGCAAAGTGACTAATTTTGATGACGTTCGTAGTGATGGGATCGCATTAATCGGTACTACCCAAAAAAAAATCCGCGAGGCAACGCGGTTTTGAGAATGTGAGCTTATTAGCGACGGAATTAGCGGCGAATACCGCGAATCGACGCGATGCGATATGCGACAGTCCCGTCAGTCAATGGCTCGTACCTAACACGCACTTGGGAATATTCCGAATGAGTTTTTGGGAACCCTGAGGGCATTTTTCTCTAACTAGCTAACTAACCATTACGCCGTTTCCCCGCAGAGGTAGGCAAAGAGGACGGACCGCTCAATAACTCGATCTTGGTATACACGTCTTGCTTCATTCTCATTTGTAGAAATTCAACGAAACCCGCGCATATACCTGTGTATGTGAATTTTATGGAGCTGGGGGACAATGTTAGTGCCCCCGAGATGAATAATATCAATTGTCAGTGGTTCCTTTTTTTCCTCTCTAAAACCCATTGTGAAAGATTATTGGAACACTCGTTTTAGTTCAAGTTATAAATACGTTAGTTTCAGTGCGCGAATACAGCAATAAACTTTTGATTTACTTTTCATAATTCTGGACAATCGCGATATGAACTAACTAATATCATCATGCCGTCCTCCGCGGAGGTGGGCAGAGAGGACGGGCCACCAGAAAACTCGATATTCGCATACACTTATAGCTTCATTTAAATTCATACATTCACTGAAGTATTTGATTAACTCAATCATGCCATGTCTTCCTCGGGCGTCTCCGGCTTCTTCTTCCGTTCATATTTACGTCACATTGTGTTCTCCTTGCACTCCCTTCTTCGTTCATTCGCTCTACATGCCCAAAAAATCTAAATGTTTCTTTCTAAATCTTACTCATTACGCTTACATCAGTCCTGCATTCTTTGCGAATCTCACCATTTTTCACACGATCGTACATGGTTTTACCACACATTTGCCTTGGAGATTTTATTTCTACAACATTCTGTCTACATTCGTCCTTTTCTGCCAGTTCCATGCCGCATTCCCATACATCAGGGTTGATATGAGTACGCCATTGTGGATTGCTATCTTTACTTCTTTGGACAAATTTTTGCTAGCGCCAAGACGATGTAATGCAATTATTGTAAGTAATAAACATTCTCGTTCCACGATGAAACTGAATTCTAAAGGGTTCGTCAGATAGACCAATTGAATGAATGATTGTCAATCGGACAGCGCAACGATTATTCGGCTCCGTCAATGGTGCTTGTCTATGCGATCAATCAAAATACTCATCATTCTCACGTCGCTTGAATTGCCTCTTTAAACCACTAATTAACAACAAGGAACTGCAGTGAAAAATATTACGGCATATAAAAAATATATTCATATCTATCAGCAAACGCCGACTCTGGATATGCAAGTTGTATATGTACGTAGAATTTAAAAATCATTATTTAAAAATGAATAAATATCATCTCTTCAAAGCACCTCGTTAAGTTGTTACCAGTGCAGTCGGAACATTTGACGTCCCCCAATTATTCTGGTTTTGGTTTTGTATGAAAAAAAATATTTGTCTATTTTGTTTCGTATCTTAAATACGTATTTTTTTTAGTTGTGACGAAATTTAAACTTAATTTTGGTAACTATAAGCTTTATAATTGTTGTTCAATATAAAAAAAACTGTAATTAAAGAAATGAAAAATTTTCATGGCAAACCATGGCTCAGGAAATTCTGAGAAAAAAAGATCATCAAAAATTTCTTCATATTTTGCATTGTTTTCACAATTTTAAAAATATTTTTTCGATTCTTATAAATTTTCCAAAAATAACCAGTTCCTCGGAGAAATATTACCTACCGGTTACCAGTGACAGGAAAGAAACTGGTTTCAAGTAACCGGACTGGATTATCGACCATCTCTATTTTTGGCGCGTAAAAGTTGCGTGTTTTGGACAGTCCTGTTCATCTGTACAGTAATAACGTAAATAAATCATTTAAAATTTAAAAGTTTTGGAACGAATCATCATACTACAGACTTTTTATAGTGGAAATTTTTGTTGGTGTTACGATCGTTTAAAATGTTTTAAATGGCAGGGGGCAAGATAGCTCATAAGAAGATGAATGCATGTTTAAAAAGCACAATGATCTAAATGCAAACTTTTTACTCCAAAATAAATTCATACGAAAAATTGATTTTTTGTATTTCTGAAATTTATGCAGCGAAAAAATTATGTACCTATTAGATGTTGAATAACAAAAAAAACTGTCACAGCCTCAAAAATCTGAATGTACATAGTTAAGATTGTTTCAAAAGCGTTATAAATCTACAAAAATCTTGTTCAATTCAATATATTACACCGTCGTGATGGTTGTTTTGGTACCAGCGAATTGTTTTTTTTTCATAAATTTTAATATATTTTCTGTGAAATATATTCTAAATAAGGAACTCCAGTGAAAAATATAATAGCTTTAAACAATGTAATCATAAAAGCAAACTCCGATTCTGAATAAATAACTTTTAGTAAATATAATTATACGTAAAATTTATGAATAGTTATTTAAAGTGAATTAAAAATCATCTCATCGAAACACTTTGATATGTTGGTATAATTGTATTTGGAACATCTAACGTCACGTATGCATTCTGTTTTTGGATTGGACTGAAAATTTTTATTTTTCGATTTTACTTTGTATTTTAAATACGTATTTTTATTTTTGGTGTAATTTAAACTTAATTTGGGTGACCGAAGCTCTATAATTGTTGTTCAATATAAAAAAACTCTTATTAGTGAAAGAAATTTGATTATTCATGAGCACACCAATTATCAATACAGATATTATGATAATGTTATTGCTCAGTATTATTATTATTCTTCGAGTTAAAGTTTCTAAAAAGGCTTATAATTTTCTTACTTATGGTTTACTATGAATAGAATATAAAATTGTGTACGGTAAAGCTCATTGCCAATCCCTTGTTTTGAAATTTGACATTCTAACGTCAAAACTGATCAAAACCGACCAGACATAGATTTGAAGCGTTTTGGCGGGCTTTGAAAAATTGAAACTTTGAAGATTATTTTAACTGTAAAAACTAACTTTAGAAAAAAAAGAAATGCATTGGTATTTAAGTTTGAACGTCATTATTGATAAAAAAAAATGGACTGGAGTTCGTTACTGTAGAAATCGAAAATTAAAAAAAAAGTATTAGTTTACCTACATATGATTTTACTCCTTTTTTGTTAATCTATATTATATACTTATTTAAAAGCTATTAGGATTGTTTTAACATTTAAACCCTTGTTCTTCGCGCATTGTCTAAATCGTTTACAAAGAAAATAAAATATTTATTACAATAGCAATGCCAAAAACCAAGGTGGCTTCACACGAGCGGGCGGCCCAATACTGAAAAAGCCATGGCGTCGAAAGGTTCGACCATCCGGTCGTCCTTTCATAAAATTTGTTAACTTGACTTTAGGATGCTACAGGACGAAAGGATGGTCGAACCTTTCGACGCCATGGCTTTTTTAGTATTGGGCCGCCCGCTCGCGTAGAAGCCACTTAAAGCCTGGGCCACTAGAGGCGCTAGTGTAGCATGTTGCTAGTATTTTGACGTCTATGATATTTGATTACACGCGTAGCTTTGTCAAAATACTGGCAAAAAATATATTATACAGAAAAGCTAATGTATGGAAAAACCCAATTTCGTCAACTCGCGCTGGTTAGCAAGTTGCCATCTCAATGCATGCCAAATATCAGGAGCTGCGCGTATTGTTATATTTCTATAGTATTTTGCTTCCAGGTTCCAATAAAATAAATCTCTAGAATATTTTGCCGAGCTATAGTTTCCATTTTCCATTATTTTATATGAGGGAATACGCTTTGATTTGACTTTTCCCGCTTTTCCGGAACGAATTATGCTAGGAAACCGAAGTTCCACGGGCTCATCTGCTATGTATTTATAATATGTAATATTATGTACAATCAATCATGATTACTTAGGCTGTTAAGTCGGTTTACCTCTAACCCGCTATCATTTTACGATTGGAGACCAATTATCTCCAGTAAACATATCTTATCAACAAGTGTCCTCAACGTTTTACATAATATTACGTCAAAATCGGCCATAATTGTTTTTTTTTACGGCTGTGTCGTTCGCCGGCAGAAAATTTCGAGGTTATACTGGTATCTGTCAAAGTGTCTCCAATTAATTGATTCGGGTGAGTTTTATTACTATTTTATAAATTGCAGTTGTAAAATTACTAGTAAAATTACTCAATTAATGCGTTAATTGGTTAATGCTGTATTTTACGGCACGTTATTATAATTTTTGGGTCATATCAAGTGTCAGAATTCAAAATGACAGAATCAGCAGTATGATATTGTATTGTACGAGGCCATGTATGAATTTGAATGAAGCAAATAGTGTGTGGCGAGTTGGAGTTGTGTGGCGGTCTTTCCTCTCTGCATATCCCCACCGATTATTAGTCAGTTAGTTAGTTAGTATTGTATTATTTCTTGTTTTTATTTGGTTTTTTAATGGCTAACGTATCGATTGCGTATTATTGCTCTCTGATTTTATGAAATTATAAATGAAAACTGTCGATTTTTTAATAAAATGCCGATAAAATGGTCAGAAAATAATACAAACTACATTTTTAATTGAATAATATCGAATGATAGATAGTTTTTTAACGTTTTATATGAATTTGACGATATGCGAATTTACAGAGGTTGGGTCAATTACAATTGTATTATTTTTAAAAGGTTTTGTTTGTTAATTCTGCAATAATTAGGTACCTGATTATATTTATGGTTCTTAAATATGTTTTCGTAATGGTTATAGTTGATATTTAATCAGTTAATTACGTAATATTTATCTGCCGATGATGTTCAAAGTGCAAACATTTACAAAGTTCAGTTTAAAGCGAGTCGTGTTGATTTATCGTATTTTACAATTCTATTTATCTATTACTCAGCACTAAATTAATTCACATAAACTGGGATGATTTGAACATGTAGAGGACATTCAGAACATGTAGAGAATAGTGGTGGGCGAAGCGGCTCGGTTTAGTGAGCCGGATCACTAAATCACCTCTCTGTAAAGACAGTCCACATGAAAACTGGACGAAAAAAGTATCCTGTAAGAGCATCTTAAGGACGTTTTTAGGGAGAGGGCATGGTGCAGGGGGACGCGAACTGTCGTTCAATCGAGCCGGATCACCGAACCGGTACACTACAAAAAACTGATTTAGTGATCCGGCTCACTAAACCGAGCCGCTTCGTCCACCACTAGTAGAGAACATGGTGAAGGGAGTGCCAGGAGGCAGAATAACAACAGTATTTCTTGAGTGGTAGATACTCTCAGTATCGCCCTGGTGAAAGCCCACCATTCAGAATCGAAATGTGGCTTAAAATGGCATTAGCCGTGTGAGCAGATCTAGCTTCTCAATTTTTGTCTATTCACCTTCTTCCCCTTCCGTACTTATTTAATTAGGGATGCCATAGTCTCACTGGCTACGGACAGTTGGAACTCTTGTGCGGTATTCACATAAAAAATTTAAAAAAAAAACAATGTTAAACTGTCTCAAGATGAGTAAGGTAAATTTTTCCCACAGAGCAAATAATACATAGAGGTGCCCTGACACGCAAGGGGAATAAAACAAAATAGTGAGGCGGGAGGGGCGAGCTAGGCGTTCCGCCAATTTATGCAAAACAACAAATAAGTAAAAAGGTTTGGCTTGTTTACAAAAACCAAAAATCACGTGACACAAATGTGGACGGCAGTAAACTAGGTTGGTGCCAAAATGGGTGACACATGACCTTTGCCTCCAACCGTCCAAATCGTACTTAGGGCAAATCTATTAATTCTGACGTCAATGATTTTCCCCCTCTTCGGTTGAAATTGATGAAGCGTTTTCATATATAGAAATCATTTTTTGATCAGATAAACAATAATTCCATTAGTCTGTATAGGTCCTAGGAGTCGAAAGGTCTTACATAAAATGGCGACATCACACTTCTAGAGAATATCTGTTCGGTGTCTAAAAATATCCTCTTAGGCAGGCCCCCTACATATGGACACAATGTCTTCAATTATTATTCTTACATAATTAATTTTAACCCATATTTTAAAGATTGCTAGCCAATTTTTTTTTGGACCCAGATAAAAAAATTATTTATCTACGTCATAGGTTCCCAAACTTTTTTCCTTTGCCATTCTTTTTCTTTTCTGAGGACTCCCCAGTCTACCTAATATTCAAATTTTCTAAAGTTGTTAACATCAATTGCGGACACAACGCTGCACACTGTGATAGTTTTTTTATGTAGAGTAAAAAAAGAAGAAAAAAATTATTCGTACCTTTGTTGAGAATGTAAGTATTTTGATTTGGAACAAAACAAATCAGAACCTAGTAAAATTTCTATATATAAAAATGAATGTTTGTCTGTCTGTCTGTCTGTCCGTCCTCGATTTTCTTGAAAATTACTCGATCGGTTTTGCTGAAAATAGCACAGTTTGTTCTTATTAGTGATGGGAAGGTTTAGAGAGTAGTTTGAATGAAATCCAATATGCAAAACTGTTGCTATAACGTTTTAACATTAGTATGAAAAACATTGAAACATAATAATAATAATAATTTTTTTTTATTTAATTTCTAATACATTACAAATATATTATATTTAATGTGTATGAGAAATTACACGTACCTACTTAATATTTGTAAGACAAAAATATTTTGCAAATTTTCAAGTACAAAGAAAAAGAAATATACAAAAAAAAAAATTATTAATTGATATATATTTAAAAAAAAATATATATTAATAAATTCAGGCAGTGGTGAAGATCGCGTCAATGAGAAGTGATTCTTTCAAGAATCAATAGAATTTCCCTTTTGAATCTCTCCTCACTGACGCAAAATATGTCGATATCCTGTGAGATTTTGTTCAGGAACAATATACTCCTCCCCACCGGGAGAACCATTGCCAGGTTGGTCCTACAGGTAGGAAGACAGAATAATCTATGACGACGCTGTCTTAGATAGTCATCAGGAACATAAAGACTTATGCGTTCCAAAATAGCTGAATTCTTTATAGAGCCTCGCAGCAGTCTAAAAAAGTGGGTATTGGCATACCCCTCTCTTCTGAGCTGCAGGGAGTGAAATCCGAGCATGCCCAGAAGAAAGTTAGTTGGATAAAGCCACGGATAGAGTCCGTACTCCCTCATGTAAAGAAATATCAAATCATTTTCTGAACCCTCTCTAACATGAGGGAGCACCCCATCTCGTGATGATTCCAAATAGCCGACCCACTCTCCAGCCTACTACGGACTAAAGAGAAGTATATAATTCTAAGAGTACGGGTATCCCGAAAAACCCTCACGGTTCGAATGACAAATCCTAACATTTTTAATGCAGATTGACATACCCCTTCGATATGAACACGAAACGTAAGTTTACTTTCATACACGATTCCAAGATCCTTTATAGTAGAAACACGCTTGAGATTATGACCGAGCATAGTATATCTGTGGTAGGTGAGACTAAATGCTCTGGTGAAAGACAGGACTTCGCATTTTGAGATATTGAAATGAAGCTGATTTCGTAGACTCCATTCAGAGATGTTATCAATGTCAACTTGAAGACGTAGGCAATCCAAAGTATTTCTAATCAGTAGAAATAATTTGAGATCGTCAGCGAAAAGGAGAAAGCGAGAAAAACGGATGACTTTAGCAATGTCATTAATGAAAATAGAGAAGAGAAGAGGCCCTAGGATTGACCCTTGGGGGACCCCAGAAAAAACAAGAAAATCGGCGGATTGAAAAATTCCGTGTGTGACAAATTGCTTCCGGTTTTTGAGGTAACTTCTAAAAAACTTAAGCATACGAAGGGAGAAACCCATTTGGGCAAGTTTTGTTAGTAAGATATTGTGATTCACGGTATCAAAGGCTTTGGAGAAATCATTATACGAACAGTCTACTTGGTATCCACTATCTAGGGACCTAGCAACATAGTCAGTGAAAACCATCAGATTGGTTTCCGTAGATCTTCCTTTTCTGAAACCATGCTGTTCGGGGATAATATGTGCGTCTATTTGAGGTAAAATGAATTTATGGATTAATTTTTCAAATAGTTTAGCAGGAGCTGAAAGTATGGCAACAGGTCTATAATTTTCGATTGACTTTTTGGAACCATTTTTAAAAATAGGACATATTTTTGAAATTTTCCATAATTCTGGAAAAGTGGAGGTACTAATAGCTAGATTAAATATAAAAGATAAAGGTGCTTTAAGGAATATAGCGCACCCTTTAATAAAGAATACGGGAACGAAGTCGGTGCCGATAGAGTGCGAGTTCTTCATGCGCCTTATGGCATTCATAACATCAGATTCCGTAAATATACATAAGTCAACGTTAGAGGCTCCTCTGGTATTAAATGTGGCCGCATTATTAATATCTAGAAATGGAGGGTCTCTACTGTAGACCGATTGAAAATGATCAGCAAATGCGTTAGCCACACCTGAGCCATGAAATCCTGATCACCTTTCATCATGGTATCTTCAAGACCATCATACTTGCGAAGGGATTTTATGTAATGCCAGAACATCTTGGGATCGTGTATGATGTTACCTTCGATTTCAGACACGTAAGCTCAATAGGCCACTCGAACCTCGCGCCTAACCAATGCCCAGTAAAAACTAAACAGATCGTATTCACTCTGAAGTCCTCCTGCCTTCCAACGTTTATGAAGGGTATGCTTGATCTCTATATTCAAAGTGACTTCTCTAGAAAACCACTTCGTATATTTACACCGCCTGCAATTTTTTTTGGAAAACATGAATCAAATACATCATAAATACAAGTGTAGAAATATTGCGCCGCCTCATCCACTTTAGCAAAATTGAAGAGGTTTTGCCAGTCCACCCGGCTCGTTGAATCGTACAAGCCGGTGAGATCACCTTTGTTGAAATTCCACCCCCTTGAGATTTTACTTGCAAGGGTTGGGGCTCTATTGCTTTTTAAGGGCGATCTGATCAAACTGGACTGGAATTCAATGGCTGGATGATAGCTATCCTCCAGCAACAGTTGAAAAACACATTGTCTCACCTCAAGAATGGCATTACACAGAACAAAGTCAAGGATTCTGGAATTGGAATTTTGAATTTTATTAAACTGTGAAAGACCGAAGACTGCGCATAGGTATTCAAAGTCGGATTTCACCTTAGAGGTGTCCCGAGCGGAATGCAAATTAAAATCTCCCAGTATAATATTCTTTTTACCAATTTCATCAAAATTAGCGTGTATTTTGTCCAAAAAAATGCTTAAATACTTCCCACCTACTGCTAGGCGGGAAATAAACTACGCAAATGTATGTGACAGACAGTTTGCAAGATACTTTTACCCATAAATCCTCTTGCCCAGTTTCTAGGGCGTGGATGCGCTCGACCTTTAACCCTTCCACGCCCTTAAAGGCAAGGAGACAACCGCCACCCTGCCTGTGGCCACCTCCATTGTCTCGATCCCTTCTAAAAACTAAAAAGTCACCACCAAAAAGCTCAGAGGTTAAAACACCCGCATTCAACCAAGTCTTGGTCAGCGCTAAGACATCATAGTCTCCGGCCGCAACATTATTGTATAAATGCAAGCATTTGGTTTTCAACCCTCGAACATTCTGGTAGTAAAAGCTCTTTTTTCTATGTAAGTCTAGTCAGCTGCTGCCGGCCACGACAGCTGGAAGTCGCGGCGCTGCCTGTCTAACTTGCCATTCTTTGAGGAATGTGCCGCACGGCGATTGTTTTGATTTCAAAACCTCGGCGATGGCTGACTGAGGCATGCCAATTTTAAAAGATGAGTGCTCACCCTTTGATTTAATTTTTGCTATTGCAAACGAAACGGCAATTCCAAGCGAATTAAGGTAAAGCGACATGTCATCGCAAGAGGTGTCAGGATGTAAGGGGTAACAGTGAAAAAAAATGTTTGTTGGTGCCTCAGTTGCCCACATTTTTTTGCTACGCATTACGGTGACATGCCGCTTATTTGTAATTTTGGTCCATTCAGGTGGTTTTGATGGACAAGAGGATTGTAAAATGATGGCATCAGCTGTAACTGTCTCTTTAGTAGTCGGAGCGTCAGATATTACTGATGTGGGTGGTAAAGATGGTAGAAACTTCTTAATCTTTGTAGTTGGAGCGGAACTAGCAATTGCAGTCGATTTAGACGGCTGCTGAGTCTTTTTCAATAGCGAAGCAGATACATCTGTGAAGTAGGAGATGTCGAAGACTGCACGCCAACATCCATCTTGCCTGTGTCCTGGGTTTTGTTGGCAGATCTTGTTGTCATCTTGCGAACGACAGGCGGCATTTCACGAGTGTTGTTTATGGTTTTGTTTACAACGGCGGAGAGTGAGGGGAACGAGTCGGGCAGCAACAGCTGAGCAGACGCTGAGACTGGCGGCCGGCACTGCTTGCTTGCACCCTCGGCTGTGCGTTCGGAAATATTCGTAAATTCCGAAGTGAGAAGCGGCGAAGTGCATACGGCCAGCTCCAGTGGCGGACGGAACAGCTCACTCGCATCTTCGGCTGCGCGTTCGGAAGTGTTCGGGATTACCGAAGAGCTACCGGCCGTTACTGCAATGTCACTTCGCGCACTATCACAAATAGTTAACTTGGAAGTAATAACGTTTTCGAGTTGTTTCACTCGCTATAAAACATCTTTCAACACTGCAGTCTGTTCGGTGGCTATATTCATCAGGTCGCGGAGCACAGGGTCTGCCATTTTGGATGGTTTAGTACATGTTGTATTAGCCAATAGATATATCGCTCTGGTTAGCCACAGATTACATATTCAAATGAAGAAATTTTCTTTGGGTTGAATATTTTCAAAATGGAAAACACAAATAGGTACCTACTTAAGACCTTTATTATTTAGATATACGAGGTGTGTTCAAAAGAAAAGGTGAATTTTGATTTTTGGCGGGCTGTGTACATTCGATTATCGAATTTTTTTTTGTTATGTTGGTACATATATTTATCATTATCAGCCATTTTGGATTAGTGGTTTGTTTTTGACAACTGGAAAGGTTAGTCACGTTTTTGTGTGTTCTTCAATTATTTATTTTTGAAAAAAATGGATCAAAGAATATGTATTAAATTTTGCGTTAAAAATGGAATTAAGTGCTCCAACGCACTTAATTCCGATCATTTGAGCCATATTGCTTCACGCAAACGTTGCATAACTTCCTTGTACTATTCCTTATTAACCGTACGACCTGTTGGCAAGAACTCATGATGCACCACTCCATTGTAATCGAAGAAAACAGTGAACAAAACCTTCACATTTGATCGACCTTGGCGTGCTTTTTTCGGTCTTGGCTCTTCTGGCCGCTTCCATTGGGATGATTGGGCCTTGGTTTCGGCGTCATAACCATATACCCACGTTTCATCACCAGTTATGACCTTTTGAGCAAAACTGGATCGTCGTTGACGTCATTCAACAACTCCTGAGCGATACTAATGCGATGTTGCTTTTGCTCAAAATTTAGCAATTTCGGAACAAACTTCGCTGCCACACGTTTCATTACCAAAACATCCAAGAAAATTGCATGGCATGAGCCGATTGATATGCCAACGTCCTCTGCAACTTCCCTAATAGTGATTCGACAATTTTCCAAAATCATTTTCGATGTTTTCTTCGTTTGTTGACGTAGTTGCAACTCCAGGATGCTCATCGTCATTAACATCTTCTCGGCCTTCTGTAAAGCGCTTGTACCACTTATAAACACTTTTTTGAGACAAAGTAGACTCGCCGAATGCCACAGTCAACATTTTAAGTGCGTTGGAGCACTTAATTCCATTTTTAACGCAAAATTTAATACATATTCTTTGATCCATTTTTTTCAAAAATAAATAATCGAAGAACACACAAAAACGTGACTAACCTTTCCAGTTGTCAAAAACAAACCACTAATCCAAAATGGCTGATAATAATGATAAACATATGTGTACCAACATAACAAAAAAAAAATTCGATAATCGAATGTACACAGCCCGCGAAAATTCAAAATTCACCTTTTCTTTTGAACACACCTCGTACATATCTATTATATAAATATCAATGTATGTTTGTTTCGATTTTCTCGAAAATTACTGGACCGTTTTCGTTAAAAATAGCACAGTTTGTTCTTATCAGTGCCGGGAAGGTTCAGAGAGTAGTTTGAATGAAATCCAATATGTAAAACTGTTGCTATAACGTTTTAAAATTGGTATGAAAAACATTGAACCCGCCATGTTTTATTTACGTTAGCCCATAGATATAACACTCTGGTTAGCCACAGATTGCATATTCAAAAGAGGAAGGTTTTTTTGGGTAGAATATTTTCAAAATGGAAAACACGAGTGGGTACCTACTGAAGAACTTTATGATTTAGATATATTTTGAAAAAATAAATGTTTGGAATGAAACAAAATATTCAAATGGATGTTTCTTTATTTGGAGATAGTTACTTTCGCTGTCAAATCAATTATTGTACCCGAGCAAGGCCGGGTACACATCAGCTAATATCATAAATATGTTACACTTATAACATAAAACCTTTTTTTTTTCTTTCTGTACACAAAATCATTTAAATGTTAAAATATGTAAAAGCCCATCGGGGTGTTAAAAATTAATAAATATTATAAACAGCGCTTCGTTAAAATTTCACATTTAAATCCATGCGATCGGATACTACGGTCGAAAAGCAATGCGATATTTTCGTAGTTGCTGCGCTGAATGGATTCAGCACATATGGGCTCATGATCCCAAGCAAATACTTCATACAAAAAAACTAAAATGACGCAATCCCCCTGTTGGTGAAATTAAATAACCTAGACCGAACCATGTTGAAGTTTGTTCCCAGCGATAATGAAGTAATGTTTAGACACGTGACCTTGCAAGATTGATGAGTGTTACCGAGACGGCCCCCTCGGTCACTTTGCCGGCCGGCTGAACTTTGCACAATAAGGATACAAGTTAAATGTTATTATTTTACTTTCTATAGTTAATAGTAAATATTTGTAAGTTTTATTTTCTTGGTTCTGCATTTCTCTAACCGTTTGCTTTTAATGGCATTTGTAAATCTACTAGTAATACATACACATTAAATGCATACTTTTTTTTAATATTTAAAATTCAATCCTTTTTTTAGATACAATGTTATATTTCTAAGTTAAGAAAGTTTCGAAAAATACCGTATCGCCTCAAGCCGTTAGTAATTCTAGTACCCCTCGCACCAAATTATTAAAATTATTTGACTGCCGCTGTATTTGACGATTCGCCGAAGGACAACAACAGTTAGTACATTTAGATGAAATATAATATCTTCTCTTGAATTTCTGATTGAACCCTCAGTTAAAAAGATCACTAACCGCCGCTGCCAATAACTCTTAATGAAAAACAGATAAAGACACGGAAAATAAAAAAAACTTTAAATAAACCAACCCGAAAGCGGTTTTTAAAAACATAATAGTAAACAGTATCGTCAGCAATAAAACAAATTACAAGTCATAAATAAAAACAATATTAGGAAGTAGGGGGACTATATATACCATAGATTTAGTTTTAATTGTTACAGTCTGACGATGCCCGTGATAGGGTGAAACCGGTCCGGTCGAAAGTAAATAAGTGGAAAAAAGTTACAAAGGTTCTTTAATAAAAAAAATCATTTTAATATGGAATTCCACCATGAATTGACGGTTTCAAAATTAGAAATAATTAAATCAGCTTTGCATTACTTCCGGATCTACACACGGTCATACATGGTTTTAGCACTTATTCGCCACAGAGATCTCATTTCAACGGCATTCAGTTTACTTTCATCCTTCCTCTGCCAGTTCCATGCCTCACTGCCATACATCAGGGTTGGTGTTATCACTCCATTGAAGACTAAAATAACATTTTTTTTTTTAATATTTGATAATTAAATAACTTTTCTCTAAGGGTGATGGTGTTTCCGACAATACGATTGCATTAATTAACAGTCGGCATCCAAAAATACACACTTTGTAGGTTGCTAACTCTAGAGATACTACGAATGATTTGTCTGTAAATTCTAGACGGGTAGATAGGAAAATGTATAAGTTTTCAAAAGACAAAATCCTCAAACTATAATCTTTCAAATTCTATTTGAAATATGTACTGAAGTTTTAGAAACGTTAAAAATTGCTTTCACTGGTTTTCAAACATTTTGGGATGTATTTCATATATGACGGCCTCTGTGGTTGAGTGGATATGATCCTTGACTATTAATACATTAGTTACTGCGATGTTTGTTAAAAATCTGTCACTTGCGGCGGGCGGGATTAGATCGCAGTCCCCCTACCGGATGTATGTCAGCAAACTTCAACTTCGAGCTCGTATCAATAAAAATAAAAACTATTATCAAATTATTTATAAAAAAATATTCGTCCACTAATCACAATAGTAAAAAAAAAGTCAAATACACTTCATATAATATTATGTAATAACAACACAGTTTAACAAGCGCTGAAATCGCAACAGCTGCGAATAAAAAATGATATTAGGGCTTCCCCACTTGAGTCTATTGCGTCATAAGTATCAGCTAATGACTAAAGAAAAAGTCAATGATCTTCATATTTTATTTTATTTTTTGACAAAAAAAAAATACCGTCTGTCGTCTATGTTTAAAATTAATTTCCAATTCTTCCTTGAAAATAATGATGACTTTTAGCAATGTTTTGAACCGGTGAAGAGACCATAATGATGTATGTATTATAGTGACACCTATCCGCTACACCGCAAAGCCAATATTACAGAAGAAATTACAATTTTAAAACGTGCTTTTTGTATTTGATGTTGAAGGTCACGGAAATGCACAAAAATGTGCGCCCCGCCGCATCACAAGGTTTCTGAAACGTATAAATATGTGCACACCGCAACCAATGCGTTAATCCGGAGGTTGCATGTTCAAATCCCGGTGTGCGTAAATAAATTTTATATGAATAATTTGTGTTGTTTCACAATTTATGGAATTAAAATAATATATAGTATATTTGCGGCATTTTCCACAGTGGTAGATAATTTCAGTATCGCCCTGGTGAAAGACCACCATTCAGAATCGAAACTTTGCTTGAAATGGCTTTAGCCGGGTTTGGTTACCAGATCTGAATAACCAGGTACTTCGTCACCTTTTTCTTCCCCAATTTCCTTCCCCTCCCCACTACGTTCAGCCTCACAACATAACTCGATCGGGGATGCCATAGTCTCACTGGCTCCAGACGGTTTGGAGCAAGACACATAAAAAAACAAGGTAAAATGTTCAAAATTGCTTTCACCGGTTTTCAAACTGCACCTATTTTCACACACTTGTGGATGTATTCCATATAATTTAATGATGATAAATCATTTGTAGTATTGCTTGAGTTAGCAACCTACAAAGCCATGTTTATAGCCATTTTTGGGTGCCGGGCCTTAATCTATAATAATACTTAATATAGATTAATGAATTGTTTATTTTACCTCCGATGGATCTTTGAACTCTTGTCACCAAAGATTTAGATAAAGCTGGCTTAGCATACTGCTAATATAGAATCCGACTGCGACTTGTTCTTGTGTTCAAACCTTCCTCTTACCCACCTCTTCTTCCTCACAACATATCCCAATTGTGGATGCCATAGTCCCACTTGTGCGGAATGCTGTCCTTATTCTACCGATATTTCAATGGAAAGATGCTCTGAGAAACTAGCGTCATTAATTCCTTCAGCACCTTTACATAATAGAGAAACACGCCAAATACGCTCCCAACATTTGTACACGTTTGACATGAGAACGGGTCATTTCTATGACTCGTTCTTGAGTTCAACAGCTCGATTTTGGAATGATTTGACATCCTCTGTATTTCCTCCCTCCCACAACATGGGTCTCTTCAAAACACAAGTTCACTCCTTTCCTCAAAAAGACCTTTCACACAGCATCCCCAAAAAAACTTAAAAAAGTGTTTAAATCGGACACACTGACACATTTACAACACATTTCTATCTGTTTATATCATAGAATGTTTCGCCATCCAAAAATCTGTCCATTCAGGTCTAAAATTTCTAATACAAAAAATTATTTAACCATCATATCTCATTCCAATCAAATGGATTGGCAATATACAATACACGCAGTGTAAGAGAGACAGAGTGCTGTATTTTCATTGGCTCTCTCGGGTCTAGAACCAAAAGTTACTAGTCGAAGGCACACGGCTTCCATTTAAATCTACATATAGTTTATATGTTCGCTGCATTTATCCAGGCTTTCTATGGCTTCAATTAATAATGACTGATTTTTGTTGACAAAAAATAATTGGTGAAAGTTTTCTAAGGCTTCTACATACACACAGCAATTTATTATTGTATTAAACTGTCTCTTGTTTTTCTGTTTGCGTCGGTCGCGTTCTTTGCTTATTCTGTTTTATTTTCTGATCTCGCATTGGAAGAACGACAATCTTTATAAAATGAGACAAATTATTAATAAAAAATAATAAGGAACTCAAGTGTGCTATAAGTAAGCTCAATTTTCAACAGGTAAATAAATTCGAGTCGAAAGACCGATGGGGCATAGTAATCTCCTTTGCGTTGACTAAGGTCCTAAAACAGTGTGCAATATACTTGTGAATGATGAATACCGGAGCAGGTCGATGAGTTTGTATATTTGGGAAGTATGTTTACGAGAGATGGAAAGACTGATAGGGATATTGAAAGAAGGGTGAATGCATGAAACTCCATTAACGGAGGACTGAACGCGGTTGGCGCTAACAAAAAGTTGTCCAAAGAAGCGAAGCTAGCAGTCCGCAATGGAGTGCTGATACCAACCCTGATGTATGCCAGTGAGGCATGGAATTGGCAGAGGAAGGATGAAAGTAAACTGAATGCCGTAGAAATGAGATCTCTGAAGCGAAAGTGTGGTAAAACCATGTATGATCGTGTGAAAAATATTGAAATTCGTATAGAATGCAAGGCTGATGTAAGCGTAATGAGTAAGATTAAGAAAGGGACGATCGAGTTGTTTGGCGGTCCGTCCTCTCTGCCTACCCCTCCGGAGAAACGGCGTGATGGTTAGTTAGTTAGCCGCTTAGTTCGTGCAGTTTGGTAGTAGCGAGGCGACAGTCGGCACGTTTCCATGTCTTATCTCCCTTTGTTTCTTTTATCTATGATTACATCCTTAGTACACATTGACACATTGTTAAAGAATTATTTGCCAATATTAGACCACTGACATTGTCTACACGTGTAGTCATTTATATAAAAATAGAAACTTTGTCTGCTCTAAGCTAATTGTTGGCCATAATCCAAACTATATTATCAGAGTTACAGTACGTACATTTTTATATGCAAGCATCGGTATATCACTACTAGATTTGCCGTGTCATACAAATAATCAGTAATTTCATAACACAACTCCCTATTGAATTCCATTGTCTCGCTTCGAAAGACTAGCACGCTTCGCTCCAAAATAATATAGCGTTAACCCCAAATTGCGTGATGTAATTTGGTGATGTCCTAGGAAGCCAGAAAGGCACACGTCACAAGTTGAAGTTGAAACTTAAAAACCCAATTGCTTGTACCACACTGTACGCAAAGCCATTGTTGAATGTATAGTTTTTGACAAAACTGCTGTTGTAATTTGAATACATTCACATGTCACGAACTCATACATCGCCGTGCAACAACGGCTAGGAGAAATTTTACAATTTATAAAATTGCACATGTTGGGATTTGAACCCGCTACCCCTGGTTCCGATGTCAAGGATGTTAACCGCTCGGCCACGAATTTTGTCATTAACTATGTTTATTGACTGGATCTGAATATACAGGCACTTCCCAACCTTCCCCTACTCCTTCTCCAAGCCTCACAACGGAATATATATGATGCGAAATTGGATGGTAAAAGATGTCGGGGACACCCAAGGGATACATGACACGACCATGTGAATCAATTACTTCAGTTGGATCATGTCAAAAGTCAATAATAACAGAAGAGTATGTATGAATGTGAATGAAGCAAGGAGCGTGTGCCGAGACAGAGCTGTGTGACCTAGGTTCGGTTAGAAAGTTAGGTTCGGTTCGGCTCTTCTCGGCTCGGCTTGTTAGGTTAGTTTAGTTTAGTTTAGTTTAGTTTAGTTTAGTTTAGTTAAGTTAGTTCCACTGACTCCTGCCGGGGAGAGATCTTGTGTGGAGTCATATTATGAAAATGAAATGAAAACAACTCTTTTCTACAATAATTGTAATAGTAAGTTTCTTATTCTCGACCTTGATATGCGTTCTTTACCCCGAATATTAAAATATTCCCAGCTCACTTATTGGTTTCAAGAATGTGTGGGCAGTTGAGTAGGTATAGACTAGCTCAGTGTTTCTCAACTGGTGGGCCGTATAACCCATTTTTTACCATGCGTACCACGTAAGAATCCTAGCCGCTCCCAACCATCTGGAGCCAGTGAGTCTATGGCATCCCCAATTAGGGTATGCTGTGAGCCTGAAGTGAGGAAGGGAAAGAGATGGGGTAGAGGAAGGTGGGGAAGTACCTGTAATTCAATAGTGATCCAATTCAACCCAACCTAACCTAACCTTTTCATTTTTTTATGTTAGTACTGCAAAAGAGCTCCATCTACTCCCAACCGTCTGGAGTCAGGGAAACTATGGCATCCCCAATTTGGGTATGTTGTGTCATTAAAGGTAGTGGGGAGGGAAGGAGATGGGGTAGATGAAGGTGGGGAAATACCTGGCTATTGAGATCTGGTTACCAAACACGGCTAAAGCTATTTCAAGCAACGTTTCTATTCTAAATGATGGTGTTTCACCAGGCAATACTGAAAGTATCTACCACTCTGATCTGAATAGTCATGTACCAACCAATCTTCCTCGTTTTTTTCCGTTTCCACTTCCATCAGCCTCAAATAATAATAATAATAATCGGATGATTTGTATAGCGCCGTTTTTGTGAAAAATCACCTCAAGGACACTGATCATTCTCCCAATTGGGGATGCCCTAGTTCCGCTGGCAACTGGTAGTCGGAAATCTTGCGCGATATTTATAACAAAAAAAAAACTCAAAATTGGGCAGTACATACATCAAAAACATTTGAGAAACTATGGTTTAACCGGTATATTTGAGTTTCGATTGTGCTTTGAAGAAGCTGGTCACTCTTGTTTGATTTTATAATATTCTGGTGTTTTACTGAATTAATGTTTTTTTTTTTAATAAAAGTAATTACCCGTAGAATGTACCTGTGTTAAAAAAACATAAGTTTTTTGTGTGTTAAAGGTTCGGTGAGATAGTGTGTACAATTGTAAGTTGTCAAATTGTAATTGTAAAGTATGAGGGATTTATTTTAGTATTTTATATACGCGATTATCACATTTCAAATCGTGGACGATTGTAGAGTTTAATGTTTCAAAGACCCAATCATGTCTGATTACGTCTAAAAGGCCTCGAAATGACAATCTAGTCTCCTTTAATGGAAGAATCTTCTCAACAAGCCCTCCGTTGATATGGTTGGTGTAACCCTAAGTGACCAGCTCAGATATGGGGGCTCCATCAAAACGAGAGTAAAGTTAGCCTCGGAAGCTGGGCGCACTGTACAGAGCCCGCAGATACATTAATAGTACACATGTTATCCTTGTTCTACCGGTATTTCAATGGAAGATGCTCTGAAAAATTGGGGTCATTGATCCCTTCGACACTGGTGCACAGTCAGGAAACACGTCAAACATGCGCCCAATATTTGCACATTTTTTACATGAGAACAGGTCGCTTCTACGACTCGTTTTTGTGTTCAACAGCTCGGCTGTGGAATGATCTGCTGGCCTCTGTGTTTCCTCCCTCCTACAACATGGGTCTCTTCAAGACCCAGGTTCACTCCTTCCTATCCTCTAAAAGACCTTCACACAGCATCCTCAAAGATGATATAGGCCTTGAGGAGTTGTTGTAAATAAAAAAAGGTAAATATACGGAAATGGTTAAAAAAAAGTTACTTTTATTTAATGCTATATATACTCAATTTGTTTACTACATACATGCCGGCAGTAGCGTGCATTGCTCTATGACCAAAAGTAGGCTGCGAGTAGTTTTTCAAGTTCAGGCATGAATTGTGCATAGAATATTTGGAAATGGCCATCTCATTATCATCTTCCGCTGATTGTCGCGGCCGACTGAATCAACGAGTGTACAAGTTCCTTACCAAATTCACGGAAAAAATTCTTTGTTTGGTTTTTAAAATGTTTAACAGTAACCTAAAATGGAAAACTAAAACAATATTATAATACAAATCATTAACACTACATTATTTATTTATTATATTATATTATATACGCCCTATATGGGCTTTTACATATTTAGTTAATTACAATTGTCACACAGGTGCAAAACACATCCAAATATTTCATTTGTCTCACAAACAAATACAGGAATAACATAGTGTAAGTACCATTCCAAATAATTAGCTACAGAGGTGAATATTCAAATCACACCCCACATTCACTGATACTTATACTCTAGACACAAATATTAATAATTGTTGAGGATGTATGCAATAATCGTTTGTTTGTAATTGTATTCCGAGCAGTTGAACATATCTACTATTTCTGAAAAAGTGTTACCTTCTGCGTGAAGTCTAGGTACAAGAGAATTTTTGAATGACTCAGTCCTGAAATTATTGATCCAATTGAACAAAATTTTAGATTGAGTAGTATTCAAGCTACAATAATTAATTGTATCAAAGTGCTGGTGTAGATGACGCTTTATTTTAGAAACGGAGTCGGCAAATATATCAACAATATCTCCAAACTTGTTGCCCAGATCATGCATCCTGTTGGTTAGTGAGTATGACTGATAGTTAGTTGTGTATGTGTTGCAGAAAAATGTTACAGTTTGTCTTGTGTTCCTCTTCGATACATTTAATTTAGTAGTGGCAACGATGGGAGGGCTGTGGTTAATAATTCTATATAATACAACTAGATCTGAAATAATTCTCATGTATAATATGAGCACATTATAAACAGCGCGCTGTTACGTTTAAAGTCCACGCGACCGAATACTACAGTCGAAAGCAACGCAATGTTCCTATAGGTGCTGCGCTGAATGAATTCAGCACATATGGGTTCTCGATCCCGAGCAAGTACTTCATACAAAAACCAAAACAACACAATCCCCCTGACGGTGAAATTAAATAATCTAGACCGAACCATGTCGAAGTTTGTGCTCTGCTCCAAGAAGAAATGTTTGAAGAGACGTGACCTCGGAAGTTTGACGAATGTCACCGAGATGGCCCCCTATTCGTCACTTTGCCGCCCGGCTGAACTTTGCACAATAAGGATGCAAGTTAAATGTTATTATTTTACTTTCTATAGTTAGTAGTAAATATTTGTAAGTTTTATTTTCTTGTTCCTGCATTTCTCTAACCGTTTGCTTTTAATGGCAATTGTCACACACACACACACACACACACCGTTTTATCTCTACCTTAACATTATTATTATATACATCACTCACCAGATATTCCATAGAGACATGTCATTGGTACCGATCCTTGCAATAATTGTCTAAAACCTTGTAAATTGTACACCACTCATTTTATACATATGCTGTTTGTTTCTAAAATAAATTAAAATGTCTCCCTCAGGCATTCCTGACTTTTTCTACCCTTCACTTTCACGTCACATTTCCTTCTGGCATTCCTTTCTCTCCCCTGCTCAAATTTTTTTTCCTTTTTGTTAACATAACGTTTTTTTTTGCAGCTCGATTTAATTGTGACTGGAAGATAACAGAGAAGAACGAACAATGATTCCTTACAAGATTCCTACTATTTTGGACTATGGAGACTGTGAGTAAAATTAATTATCAACTCTTTAAATGCATGACATTTCAATCAGGGCCGGTTCCACGACATCTCAGTAAGTACTGATTGTTCCCCCCATATAAAAAAATTTAAATTAACAATTCTTACAATTGTCAATTTAATAATATTCCGCCATTAATTTGACATAATAACATTGCATACAACATGAGATCAGTAGAAAATAGGTACCATACCAGCTAGCTTGGATTGTACAGTCGTTCCATGAGATAATGAGCTCTAAAGCAGCAAGCTCCCGAGTCCATTATCATATAACATAAAACGATAAAATCGTCCGACAGATGATGCTAGCATCGTACATCATATTAGTGATTGCTGATATATGAAATGAGTTTCACTGTCACTGTGGTTCCAATTACAGGAAAATAAAGAGAAACATGTTGTTATTCCAGCTACTTTATGGAACTAGTTCCCAATGGTGGACACTTCACTTATGATTTTTAGCTTTGTTTTGCTTGATTTAAAAACAACACCCAAAAGTATTTCTTCAAACCCGTTCCTAAATCCAGTGACCGCAAAATCACCACGAAAATTTAATATGGGCAGGAATATCGACCATCTCTAAATGTGTACTTTGACTGCCGGGAACTAAAGACCAGCCTCCTGATTGGTGGTTGACTGCGCAACGTGGCGATTTGGGCCTAAAGCACACGAAAATGATTCATAGAAAAACAGGCTCTAAGCCCTACTAATTATTATGCAATTCATAAAAAATTGCATGGCAAAAAACTTTTTCTATAGATTTTTTGACAAGAGCCAAGTTGAAATAGAAGACATAATTATACCATGTTATTTTATTTGTTTATTAACGCCCCAATGGGCGTTTACATATTTTAACATTTAAATGATTTTGAGTACAGAAAGAAAAAAAAAGTTAACAAAAAAATAACATGATGCATAGTTGGTATATAAGTGTAACATATTTATGATATATATGTATGTATAATAATGTATAAGTGCATGACACAGAGAAGTTATAAAGGGAAAGGTTTTTAATTTGTAGATACTACTTTTTTTTCTTTTTTTTTTTTTTAAATAAAAATAGTTATAGCCTGATCTACATGATACATAATACAAAATATAATTTAATATAATATGAGTGCATGACATTGCGAAAAAAAAAACACAATGTGTTTTTATATTTCGAATGAAGTAAAAATGTATGAAATTCCATAATAATTACATGATACTTAGAAAGAAAAAAGAGGAACAGGTTTTTGGATTGTAGATAAGTACAAAGATAAAATAAAAATAATAATAATTAAACAATAGCTCTTATGCTATGCTCTTATAATTGCTGCAACACAAAAATATCATTCAGGTATCTTTTAAACATGGGTAAATTTATATTAAATATATCTATAGCAGAGGTGAATTTATTTCCATATGTAGACGAGAAATGGGTGCATGCATTTGGTAGTTAGTCCCAGAATTATTGTTACAGAATAACATATTTTGCTGAGTTTGTCGATGAGGTACTTTGAAGTTGATTATTTGCAGAAGTTCACAACAGTCTAATACGGAATTAATAATTTTAAATAAAATGTTAAATTTGTTATTTTTCTTCTGTTTTCTAGAGTATGTATTTAGCAAGAATGTATAGTAAGGTGGTCCAGGCCTATATAGTAAAAAAAAATAAATCAAATATAGGTGTAGCCGTACCCTTGATTTGTTACACCTACCATTCCTATGATGTGTTAAAAATTTCAGCCCCTTATCTTATATACAAGGGGGTGCTCATCGAATTATAAGTTTTTGACAAAATTTCAGGATTTTAAATAAAACACGTAATTTAAGGTTTATTAATATTACAAGTATTTTAATCAAATAAGTATACAAATTATTTAAATATGAATAAAATTTTGTAACAAAGTAATACTTAACATAATATTAGTCGCAATCTTTCAAAACTATGTTTGTTAACTCCTTTTTGGATGTTTCAGTGGAAACGATTTTTCTGTTTTGTTCAACGATGTGAAGTAAAAATTGCTTTTCTTCCTCAGTCTTAGTGAGTAACGTGTTGTAATCTTCAAACAGTTTAACTCCTCTCTCCGCTGTATCATTAACAACACGCAAATTTGTGACGCAGCTTTTGCCTTGAAGGTAATCAACATTGTCATTCCAAGTCTCAGGAGGTAATTGCAAGAAAGAGTCCTTGATTTCAAGAACTAAGAGTGTTTTCAACGTTATTTGTGTTGCAAAAGCATCTAATGTAACCTCTGAGGAAAGCTTAGCAGAGTCACCTCGTACTGAACGATTACCGACATCAGAATTTATTTTTTGAACAATGGCCTGTTTCTCAGCATCAGACAGCTTGTCAGAAAACAAGGCAAATGCAAGTAGTTCATCTGACAAATAGCATAAGTGACGCTCTAAGACATCCCTAGCTGCTATACTGATTTCGGAATCAATGGATTCGTACAATTTTAAGCTCTTCCAAAGTAGTAAGTCATTTACTGGCGCATCTGCTGCCAAAGGCGCTTCGATCCAAACTTTGGTGTAGATGAGCACACCAAAACTAACAAATCGAACAATTTGTTTTTCTTCTCTCTTGGTTAGTTTAAATGCTTGTAAATTATTTCTAAAGAGAAAAATCTTCAAAGCATACAGCAATTTCGCCATCCAACGAGCATGATGAATCGGACCTGGAGCGCGCCAATGTATCTTCGTAGGAGGTTTGTTCAAAACAATCATGGTGAGCTTTATTAGCTCTTTGTAATCATCACGAACTTGATTATCTCTAGATAGAGCGGTTGTAAGACTCTCAAGAGTATTTTCAGCGAACTGTTCTGCGTTCTTATCGAGGTCAAGACAATCATAGTCCTCCTTCGGTAATGTTTCCCAAATATCGCTGAATCTTTTGAAAAGTGGGATTTGAGGAGAGCTTGATGGCCCAAAACAAAGAGTAAATATTTTTGAAAGCATTATTTCAAATATGTGATGACGACAAGCAAGCCACAAAAGATCACATCCTGTCTTTCCTTCTAAAAGAGTGCAAGCTCCCTTTTTGGCACCGGTGTTAGAAGCAGTAGTGTCAAAACTCATAGCCCGGACTTTATTTGTGACATTCCACTGTTGCATTGTGTCAAAAACAGCATCATATATTTGTTCCCCCGTTCCTGCAGTAAGTTTAGGTACTCCTAATAGTTTTTCACAACCATTACCAGAGACAAGAATCGGAAGGCGCTCTACTTTCTTATTGCCAGTTATATCGGTCATCAGTTTGCCGTCCCAATGAATTACTAATGGAGAGTCAATATCAAATTTTTCTTTTATATTGGAGTTGTATTCGGCTCTCGCTTTTTTTCTTACACGTCGAATACTGCTGCGAGAGATTGGGAGTGAAGCAGGATTGCAACCGAGGGCAGCAGACAATGGAATAATCAGTCGCATTGCTTCTCGATCGGTGATCTTGTTACGATCAAGCGCACTAGTAACATGTTGTGTAAATATACCACTAGTAGATGGCTCAACGCCACAGGAACTAGAAGCACTCTTAATATTTTTTGGTACAGCCACTACAAACTCATCTTTGAACTTATCCCCTAATATGCCAGCGTTACTAGAAGTGCTACTGGAGCTGCACTCAAGTTCTATCTCTTGACTCGACACCACCGAAGATGAAGCATTACTTTTAGCAGCCATTTCTCTCAATTCTTCAGATCTTTGTTTCCGTTTTAGAGAGCGTTCTTTGACCTTTTCTAGTTTCTTGTCGATTGAGGTCATTATCATCTTACGTTCTCCTCTTTGATCGATGAGAAACACTCTGTCTTCCGCAATTTTGATCAAATTCAAAGCGCTTCCATGGGCAATATCAAAAATTTTGTCTAGTTCTTTTGTAAACAAATACTCTCTTTTTCTTTGTGCTTCAGAATTTCTTCCTCGATTTTTCTTCAATAGCAACCAGTTCTTATGAAACTTAATCAGTTTTTCAATGCAATGATTTTGTTGTCCGGTCGGAATACTAGATTTACTCCATACTTTTATAAGTTCTGGAATAAGTATATGCGCGGAGTCTTTCACATTTTTTGATTCATTTAATATGTGGTGAAAACGGAGTAAAACTTGCCGAAGAGTAGGAAGTTGATTAAACCTCATCAATGGCTCAATATCTCGAACCCCAAGTAGAAAAACTTTGTCTTTTTTTCGAGTAGATGAACACATTTTATCACACTGATTCACTTCACAGTCTACGAAATAAGTGTTTAAATTTGTCTATAAAACTCTTCAGTACTTTATTTTAATATTTAGTTAATAGTTTAGCACACTGCCATATTCAGACTGATAATAATTATTCATAACTCACGGTTTATATACACAAATATAGGGTAGGGGAGAGGGGTGGTCTACAAGGATTTTATTCGAATATATGGGTTTTCTTACAATTGTTACTAAGTGGTTTTTGGCTGTCTAATTTCTAATTATTTTGGTTTGTTTACCAGTAAGACCTGGAATAATTATATCACCATAAATATAATAACAATTTGACAACACTAAAAATTAGGTCATTAATAATGCATGATACTTGTAAGGTTTTTCCCAAACAATATTGAAGTAAAGCTACAAGCCCGAGGTAATTATGCCTACTGGAAAAAACCAAAATAATTAGAAATTAGACAGCCAAAGACCACTTAGTAACAATTGTAAGAAAACCCACATATTCGAATAAAATCCTTGTAGACCACCCTCTTACCCTCCCCCATATTTGTGTATATAAGCCTGAAGATGGTCTTGACAGGCTGAACCTGGTTACAGTCAAATAAAATTAAGTGGAAAAAGTTTTATATTAGTTTTATTATAATATATTAAAAAGTACAAATTAAGCATTTTACACAAAAATTTCAAAAACAACACTCGATTGAGCACCCCTTTTTACTTGAGCCATCTCGCTGAAATTTTACTATGTTATTACTATGAATACATGTAACAAATTCACGGAGCGGTCAGATGAAAAATAATAAAAAAAAAATTTTGGACCACCCTAATGTATAGTTTATGTGTTGCATTAGTATGTGTAGTTTGAAGTTTATAAAATGTAAAAATTTGCGCTGCACGCATTCAATATTTATTATATGAATGAGATAGTATGGGGACCACACTATTGAATTGTATTCTAATATGCTGCGCACTAGTGACAAATATACGATTTTTATAACTTCCAGCGAATCAAAGTCTTTGATAGTTCTAATTGTAAATTCCAATGTCTTCATACCTTTATTAGTTATTTGTTGTATGTGATTTATAAAATTTAATTGCGTATCAAACAAAACTCCGAGATCACTAATTTCGTTGACTTTTTCCAAGATTTTGTTATCTATAGCGTAGTTAAATGATAACGGGGTCTTGATTTGACAAAATGTCAGTGTCTTGCATTTATCAAGGTTGAGAAATAAGTTATTAGCGATACACCGATTATGTAATCTATCGATGTTTAACTGTAAGATTATGCAGTCGCTAATATTGGATATTTCTTTGTATAGTTTAATATTATCGGCAAAAAGTAGAACTTCTACATCGTCGAAACAAGTTGTGATGTCATTAATGACTATTAGGAATAGAATGGAACCGAGATGACTTCCTTGCGGCAGACCACTAGTTTCATTAAGTTCCTTAGATCTTAAAGACTTAATTTTGACGAACAAGATTCTGTTAGATAAGTAACTTAAGAACCAATCCAACACGTTGCCTCTCAGTCCTAGTGCATATAGTTTACTAAGTAATAATTTATGGGATACTTTGTGAAAACTTTTGGAAAGTCTGTATAGATACTGTCAACTTATTTTTTATTCATAAAGGATTCGGTAATATAGTTTATATTCGGTAATATTATGGGACATTATGGGTAATTTTTAAATGATTTAGAGAATAATTTCAATTTAATTCCCTTCAGAAATTGCACAGTATGAGCAGATCCGTTGCTCGTTTCAATGCTATGTTCCTCTGAACTTGGTACTTTTTTTAACCCTTTAGGTGCCACGTGTATTTTTTAAAAATGCTGGAGAAGTGTTGATAATCCATGAATGTATATTTTTTTTATTTTGATTACTTTTATTTTTAGACACATGTTTTCAATAATGTGACGTAATTTTAGAACCGTGGGTAACGCGTGACGAATTTTATGACTCAAGCTATATATCGTTCTGTGGCACTCAAGTACAATAATGTGTCGGAATGATATATCGTTCGGTGGCACCTAAAGGGTTAATGATAATTTTTCGCATGATAGCTGTATAATATGTATATATATATATATCAGTGAAAAATAATCTATTTAGTTGAATCTGATGATTTATGAACAAAGATTATTATTTCTTGCCAAAGGAGTTCCAGACATGCGTATTTATGACAATAAAAGACAAAGATCTCAGTTTAAACAAGCTCACATTTTAAGCTGCCGTCTTCCCTAAGGGCAGACGTCTCGTTGCGCTTTGAGCGAGCATGGACACTCTGCCGATTAGCTATCTTTTTTTTATAATTTTTTTTTATGTGAATACCCCACAAGAGATTTTTTTTTTTATATGAATACCACACAAGAGTCCCAAACTGCTCCCAAGCATCTGGAGCCAGTGGGACTATGGCATTCCCAATTGGGGAATGTTGTGAGGCTGAGGGTATTGGGGAGGGGAAGGAGAAGGGGAAGAGGAAGGTGGGGAAAAGGGGAAATACCTGGCTATTTAGATCTGATCACCAAACACCACTAAAAGCTATTTCAAGCAACGTTTCAATTCTGAATGGTGGTCTTTCACCAGGGCGATACTGAGAGTATCTTCCACTCTGAAACGTGCGCAAATATACTATATATTATTTTTAAATTAATTAATTGTGAAACTTGTGACGCTTGGTGTTGGTCTGCACGTACGCCATGCGCTTGTCAGCCGGCTTCAGGATCTGGAAGGAGCACTTCAGGGTGTCGTCCACTGACATCATTGCTCCTGCATTATCGAATTCCCCGCAGTACCAGTTGCTTCTTGGCAAAGAACTCATACCCGTCCTCTACCACCTGATGCACCCTGCAGATCAGGTCAAAGTCGTGCTTGTTGAGGAACTTGGCCACTATCTCAATGACGAAGGTAAAGGCTCGTTCTCGCCCCAGCTGGCGGTGTCCTTGTTGGGGTCCCAGCAGCCCACTTCCCGGTTGTATACAATATTTTTTACAACCACCGTGGCCCGAATCGCCGTTCCTATTAACTGTTGGCACTTCACTAGTACATGTGGTGACGACCGACCGCCAGATGTGACCGATGCCGACGCGTTAATTCGGAAGAACGAAGCAGATTTCAACTCAAAATATTTGAAATATTTGGGTTTTTGTTATAAACTTGATTTAAGCTCGAAACGACACCATCTATTGGCCGATATAGTAAGCCGTTGGAGTGGGCGGGACATAATTTAAACCGCTGTGTTTCAAGTGGTTTTAATTTTTCGAAGTGGTATAAATTACATCCCACCATGCAGCAAAAGATAAAAAAGGTGGGTTATTTTTTATACCACTATGCTTCAAGGGATAAAGAGTTTATTAAATAATAAATTAATTAAAAATTACATTGTAATCACCACTTTATTAATATATACATATCAACATGTTTCGAAAGCGAAGCTTTCCTCATCGGGAATATACAGAATACTCAATACTTTAGTTTATTAAATACCTAATAATACAATAATTGTTTATATTGTTTATGCTGTTATTACAATAATTTATTATTTAAAACGATTGTTTTTTTTTTTTTTTTAAAAGAAAGACAATTATTCCCCGGTTACAAATAACCTGATAACATTTTGATAGAAAGCAGTCACCTTGTGTTTAGACATATTTAATGAAAATAAAACGATAACTTTGTTTATAACCACGAGAATTTTATTTTTTTTTATTAGGACTGACCGGTTTCGCTTAACACAAGCATCATCAGGGTGTTGCTTGTGATAAGCGAAACGATAAGCATCACCCTGATGATGCTTGTGATAAGCGAAACCGGTCGGTCCTAATAAAATTAAATAAAATTATCATGGTTATAAACAAAGTTATTGTTTTATTTTCATTAACCTAATAATATTTTAAAATCTCCTACTACCATCACAGTAAGCGGAAGATGTTGCTTGTGTCGTAATGGAGGACTTAGCCAGCCTAGGAATTGAACTCACTACGCCTGGGTGAGACCGAAACGCGATGCCAGCTCAACCACTGCCGGACGTTGAGCACGTAGAGCGGATAAGGTATGACTCGAATGTGAATGGTAGAAGAAGTCAGGGATGCCCAAGGAAAACATGGCACCATCATGTCAATCAAATACTTGATTCGTGTCATGTCAAGAGTCAGATTAACAGAAGGGTATTTATGAGACGATGTATGAGTATGAATGAAGCAAAGAGTGTGTGCCGAGACAGAGTCGTGTAGCGGTCTGTCCTCTCTGCCTACCCGTGCGGTGAAACAGCGTGAAAGATAGTTACAAAAACCATTTTAAGAAAAATAAATATACTGGTTCTAAGAAAATGTAGTGTTTGCTCAATACAGTGGAATCCCTGTTAAATGGGTTGGACAAATATAGCAATGCCGGATAATCGAAAAATGTTTTTGTTTACCCCATGCATTTTTTCTTTTGCTTGCTTGTATTTACCCTTTTTCTTTTGTATTATTCATATAATATCGTCGCTCCAAAAATAAAAGGGCACTTGTTCAAAAATTTCCTTTTGAGTACAACACATTTTAACTGAATAAACTTTAATTAAAAAGTCATGTGTAGGCTGTTTTTCATTATTTCTAAATGAAGTTTAGACCTCGTGTGACATATTTCTTACAGATTGAAATACAGTTTTTTTATAAATTAACAAATGACGAAGCGAACTGCATTCATAACTCCAATCAATGACAGTTCATGGTCTAAATTATTGAGAGTTCAACATTAACCGTTTTACGTGCTGTATTGATTTTCCAAGTAAAAGTAAGATGCGTAAATAGCTATTGATAATTTGTGTTATTAGTAAATAAATATGATATTAACTAAAAATGCAATAACTTGGACAAATATCAACAAAACTTAATGATTCTTTTTGATATTAAACGTAAAAAGAATTGTATCCCATGCATCTAATAAAAAAACTAAAACTACTAAATATATAGAGAAAAAAATAGAAAATTATGTCACTTCACAATTGAGTTTTCCCGTGCAAAGGTCATGTAGTCCAGTCTTATAGCGGGCGCATATGAGGAAAATTCACATTTTATTATTGCGATGGCCAATAGTCGCACTTCCGTCATCGATGTCTCCATTTATCAGATCGAAGGGCTCATCATCCGTAATGTCGTCGTCCTTTGATACATCATCCGCGATAGAACTAAGATCCGACATGGTGAAATATATCGTTTATAACAGGACAAACAAATCTGTAATATACAAAATAAACAGAGCTGGATCCAGAACTGATCCTTGAGGGATACCGCTGGCCATATTTCGCTCAGTTGTCAGTTGGTTGCCAATTCGAACTTGTATTTTGTCTCAGTGAGGAAGGATTTGAGAAGTAATAAAATAAACTAGACATTCTTATTAAAAACCTAAATATTCATTTGCTTGAAGACAGAAGAAGGATAATCTGGCTGTTTCTTTTTAAAAATTATAAATTTGGAGCTTGATTGTTGCGAACTCCTGAGTCTTGTCAACACAAGGGTACCTACACGACACACCAGGCATAAGGACCTTTTTCATGTCACCTTTCACAAACGAATTATGAATCAAACTCTTCAATTCCTCGCCTAAATACTTTAGCAAACGAATATACAAGTAATATCTACATTTCTAACATGTCAAATTCAATGTTTATAACTCATTTTAACAATTTTTTCGCGTCACAATATTGTTTCTGATAACTTGTAACCATCGATATATCAACTACTAGATTTGGCATATTATATAAGTAAGCACAAATTTTGACCCACCTATGGGTAATTTCATAACACAACTCCCTATTGAATTCCTTTGCCTCACTTCGAAAGACTAGTACTGTTCACGCAATTTCATCGGTCACCTACTTCCAAATATTGCGTGCCATTATGAGCATCTCCCTTGCCCCCTTCTCCCCTTGTTAGACCTTCATCTAGCCAGTCCTAATCGAACCGCCGCCGCAACGAGTCCTGCATCGCCGCAACCCGCGATTCAACATACACAAGTGAATATTGAAATCGGTGAGTCCCTTCTTTTACCACTTCCGTCTATTATTGTTCCTCAATCCTATGCCTTAATCGCTCGTAAATTCTTTACATACAATCGCAACCGCAAACCGCCCCATTATAATAAAATCACAAAGCATAAGTAGCAATTGATGAAAGTCTTAAGTGGGACCTACACATTAAAGGTATTACGGAAAAAGCTCAGAAGTCATTTTTTTAGAAAATTTCTAAGAAACGTGATGAACAAAAAGGAAATGAAAAAAGTCTATAGCATTATGTCACTCTCAAATCGAATATGGTATTATAGGATGGGGATCTGCGACATATAAGTCGTACACAATCTGAATACAATTCAAAAAGGAATCATAAAGACCATACTTCAAGTACCCATAAGAACCCCTTCAATAGAATTTTTCAAAAGTTTTGACTTACCGAATCTACTAAAAATATTTCCCAAAAATGTACTACTAAAAATTTTCAAAAATTAACCCCCTACTAAACCACGTATTCATGACACTAGATCTAACCAAAATATTCCTTGTATAAAACCATTTTCGGACAAAGAAACTGCATGTATATTTTGTGACAAAACTCCACAACATCCTTCCCCCAGTTACAAAACAAATAGAAAAGTTTAGCGAGTACAAGTCAAGAATAAAAGTCTGGCTAAAAGAGGTCAATGAAACAACCTTTAAAACAATGCTAAAAACGACATGGAAGACGCACCTAATTATATATTTTAAACATTTTTATTTATCTATCTATTTTACATTTTTTATTGTTCCCTACTTGCTACGCAAGCTTGGGCCGTGTTGTAGCAAGTAATCCATTTCGTTTAGTTTTAAAGTCAAATAAAATAATCTATTTTGTTAACATAATAAATTATGTAACATGGAAGTAAATAACTCTGGTTAGGACCCCCTAGTGAGGAGGACTAAGAAAAACACAAAAATCAAATAGTAAAATCAAAATATAATAACTAATATATGTGCCATTTTGTATCTTAAACTTTATTCTGTAAACATTTTAATACTTACACCTTATTTTGTATTTCACATGTTTATTTATATTCACTAATAAAAATTTAAAAAACGATCCCAACTTTATGTAAAACTTTGTCACCTGTTACTCACACATCTCCATACAATAATGGCTTAAAGAAATTGATCTCTTTATCATTTGTTGTTTTTTTTTTATAAACGCTCGCTCGAAACGATCTGTGATGTATCTTTTTTTTCAAGTATTCATATAGCTGATTAAATTGTCAATAATAAATTCCCAGAGAGTTCATATCTAAAATGCTTCTTACTGTTTCAATTTTGTGTTTGAAAAATGATTTCGATAAAGTTAGCCACTCTGTTGATGCAAACTTGCTGGGAGATGAATTTGCTCGATGTAGACCAACAAAAGGTAATAAGCAATGCTTCTTGCGAACGATACGAGATATCGCGAACCAAATCATTTTGGTTCGAGTGTCATTTTTAAGATCCACATGCCCTGTCTAGATATTGTCGGTCAAAGTATGCAACTATTGTTTTATTACTAACAATTGTTAGAAATATGTCACCACTTTTTGTAATGTAAAACAGTCACACGGACGTACAAAATAGTTAATAAATAAAATAAATAACTCATCGTCTTACTCCTAAGTTTAGCCAACCGGTATCGAAACCTTTCTCAAAGTCCAAATAGTCTAAAATCCCAGATAATCTTATGCAATTTAACGGAGATTTGTCTGTAATTTTTAATAACGTTATCAAAAAATGGTTCGGGTTTTTTTTTTCTACATAGATAAGTTTAATTCGAAAGCTTAAATTCTCCCCGTTATCACCATCGTAAAACCATATCTCGCCTGCTACAGTTATAAAGCGTTGATAAAATACCTTTGTAATATTTGCTTAATTTTTCGCAAGTGATAGCAATCTAAGAATGTGAAGAAAACATACTGCGTAAAAATCGCTGTCTATTAGGAGAAAAATATAAGTACATAGATTAATTTGGAAAAAATAAGCGTATGAAATAATTCATAATTTTACCTACCAGATAGCACATTTTTTGAAATTTTTTTTGAAATAGAAAACAAGCATTTAAGTTTTTTTTTTTACATGAATACCGCACAAGAGTCCCAACTGCTCCCGACCGTCTGGAGCCAGTGAGACTATGGCATCCCCAATCGGGGAATGTTATGAGGCTGTAGGTATTGGGGTGGGAAAGGAGAAGGGGAAGAGGTAGGTGGGGAAAAGGGGAAATACCTGACTATTCAGATCTGGTCACCAAACACGACTAAAAGCCATTTCAAGCAACGTTTCAATTCTGAATGGTGGTCTTTCACCAGGGCGATACTGAGAGTATCTTTCACTCTTTACACATAAAACACAGTTTGAAACAAACTAACTAACTAACTAACCATCACGCCGTTTCTTCGCAGGGGTAGGCAGAGAGAACGGACCGCCAAACAACTCGATCTTGGCATACACTTCTTATACAAATAAATTATTATAATACATTCTCTTCTGTTATTCCGACTTCTGACATGGCCCGACTCAAGTATTTGATTCACTTGATCGTGCCATGTCTTCCTCGGGCGTCCCCGGCTTCTTCTTTCATTCATATTCGCGTCATACATTCTTCTTACACTCCTTTCTTCGTTCATTCGCTCTACATGCCCGAACTATACAGTTTGAAATAAAAATAAATAAAAGTCCTACAGTTCCAATAGGAAGCCCGCTCCGTGGTTAGAGAAGATTTTCTCTATATTTATACACCTCTAACCACAGTTGACACAGAAAGAGGGAGAAATGTTCCCTGGCAATGTACACAAAAATTTAACAATACGATATATGGGGTCCGATCCGGTTCATTCTAAGGAAAAACATTATCCTTATCCTTAGGTAGACTTTTGTTTATTTGCGGTTTCGGTTCTCTCGGATGACAGCCATCATTCTGTGAATGGCATTCTTCAAAAATATCGCTGTTTGCGTAGTTTTAACAAAAAGAAAAACTCAATATTATCGTAAGTATTGACTTTAAACGTTATTAGCGAGTAATTTGTCGCATAATAACGGTATTAAATAACCGAGTTAACGAAATTTCAATATTAGTAAAGCCCGAAATGTCAGATAAAAGTGATTTAAATTCTAAAAATTATAATAAACTACACGTGTTAAGTATGTGTGATACATCTATAATTTTTAATAATACTGTGATAATTAAACCACATTCTCCTTTTAAAATGTATTGTCATTGATATGGAAACGAAACCGCAGTTAAGCTAAATGTCTTTAACCCTAAGGATAAGGACAATGTCTTATCCTTAAAAAGAACTGGAATCGGGCCCCTTGATACTATTAACTCATCGGTGTGGCAACCAGAGTTGAGGCGAAATAAATACTCACACAGATGCATTATTTGAATGGTAGGCAGAGAGGATGGACATCACCGTCTTGGCACACGCCCCTTGCTTTATCGACATTCATACATCGTCTCATAAATACTCTTCCTTTATCATTAACTCAAGTATTTGGTTCACTTGGTCGTGCCGTGTCTTTCTCGGGTCTCTCCGACTTGTATCATTATATATTCTCTTTTCTTCATTCATCCGCTCCAAGACCAAACCATCGAGTATTTTATTCACTTTGTAATGCCGAAAGTGTCCTGGAGGAGGAATTATAATATTCCCATAATGAGGATACCATAAACCCACTGGCTCCAGGCATTTCGAACTATTTTTTGTTGTTAATGCTGCAGAAAAGTCCCAACTGCAGAGAGCCAGTGGAACTGTAACATCCATAATTGGAGTTTGTTGTGTGATTGAACGGAGTGGAGAGGGGAAGGAGATATGGAGGAAGAAAGAGATGGGGAGAGGAAGGTTGGCAAGTACCTGGCTATTCCGATCGTCTACTACTCTATATCATTGTACTTTGACTAAAAAATGTTACACCTTCGGACTTTGAGTCAGCGTTTTTACCGTCGGGCCATCCAGACGAGATAAGATATTTTCTATAAGTATTTTGAACCCATTTCAATGTGTCATTGCTTTAAATTTAGCAATCCATCATTAGTTTTTAATTCATTAATAAATAATTGTCATTATAATTTAATCTAATTACTTAAAGTGCGATCTTAATCAGACGTGTTATTTCCTTATTTATTTGTTAATACCAGATTTAAGCAGGAATTAATGATTAAAAGTTATAATGTTTAATTCGTAGAACTCTATTTAATTTTTTTTTTAAATATGTAAATCAAATTGAATAATTTTATTATTAAGTTCTGCAAGTTAGTTTTTATTATTGTGACAGCTGTTTCGGCATTCAAGGCCATTTTCAAACTGAGGGCAGGTCAATGGATTAATGTTGTGTTTACCTCCAGGAGATAAGATTCTTGGAATTTTTACAAATTAACAGTTTTTGCCCACAATATAAATAATTGTATGATTTTATATTTCCGCGGCCAAACATATTTTCTTGATTAGTTTTTGAGATGTTATGCCTTGTTGCGAGGGAGCTAGGCTTAATAGTTCTCGGTATCTGGTACTTGACGGTTACACCGAAACTAATTGACGTAGGACCGTTAATAACTAAATAAGTTTGTGTATTTGAGAAGCATGTTTATGAGAGATGGAAAGACTGATAGGGATACTGAAAGAAGGGTGAACTTCATTAACGGAGGACTGAACGCGGTTGGCGCTAACAAAAATTTGTCCAAATAAGCGAAGCTAGCAGTCTACAATGTGCTGATACCAACCCTGACATATGGCAGTGAGGCATAGAACTGGCAGAGGAAGGATGAAAGTAGACTAAATGCTGTAGAAATGAGATCTCTGCGTGGTAAAACCATGTATGATTGTGTGAAATGTGTTGAGATTCGTTAAGAATGCAAGGCTGATGTAAGCCTAGTGAGCAAGATTAAGAAAGGGACGCTTAGATGATTTGAACGAATGAACGAATAAAGTAGTGTTAGGAGAATATATGATACGAATGTGAATGATAGAAGAAGCCAGGGACGCACGAGGAAGATATGGCATGATCAAGTGAATCAAATACTTGAGTCGGGCTATGTCAGAAGTCAGAATGTATGAGACGTGAATGAAGCAAGAAGTTTATTGCCAAGACTGAGTTGTTTGGCGGTCCGTCCTCTGTGCCCAACCCTGCCTAGTCGTAAAAACAACCCGTTCTCATGTGACAAATGTCAATCGTGTACAAATGTTGAGCGCGCATTTGGCGTGTTTCCCGACTGTGCACCGGTGCCCAAGGTATCAATGACGCTAGTTCCTCAGCTAGTATCTTCCATTGAAATACCGGTACAACAAGGATAGCATTCCCACCTGATGCCTGTGCTCTAAAGATTGCGATCTTTTTGTTAAGACAGGGGAATCTATCAAATGGACCGCCCGTTTCGATGGTTTTTTCAGGTATTTTGGGGCTCCAGACAAAATTCTACAGCGTGGCGCACTTGAGATTTGTACTGGGACAGCAGTTGTGTACTGTTAGCTAGTTAATTACTTTAGTATATGGAATGATTATTGCATTTTAATTTGTGTTTAATGACATTTTATCGCAGACATAAAATCACCAGATAATAAAATTCCTTTTACACTAATTAGCTTTTCATCGTGCGACCATCTATAAACTTTATTTCGCCTAACCAAACATAAATTATGAGTTTATTATTCGATCACACGATAAGATAACCGTTGATTATTGAAAACCACACGAAAAACATTCATTTGCCTAACAAAATGTTTTTTTTTTGTTGATTTTTTTTTTTTTATCTATATGGTACATTGTAAAAGTATTCTATTACATTCTACTTTTTATAATGATTACAAGTAAAAAAAAATATTAACTTCACACAGGAGGCCCTAAGGGAAATTATTTCGCTCAGGGCATTTTAGTGCGATTGTCAAAATCAGAAATGTGGACTTTAAATATTCCACGTATTTTATTTATTTATTTCTATTTCTATTTATTTATTCACGCCTAGAAGGCTTTTACATGTTGATACATTTATCACATAGTTTTACAAGGGAGTACAATAAATGTACACATAAAATAATAAATAAAGTGTAAAAGAAGTAAGTAGGTACAATATAACAGTATGTAGTTACAGCGTAATTATCGCAATGAATAATAGTTTAACCTATGGTTACATTATAACAGCAGGTTGTACAAAGGAGTATAAGAAGTAGTTTAGTGCATCATATAATAACATAAGTATAAAAGAAGTGAGAAGGTAGATACTATGTAAGTAGCTAGTTTCAGCGCAATTTTAAACGGTATCCATAGTTTTTGAAAATACCCTATTGTGGATGCCATAGTCCCACTGGCTCTGGACAGTTGGGACTCTTGAGCGGTATTCCCACTAAAAAAATATGACTTTTACGATTTGTTTTTGTGTGTAACAGCTCGATTGTGGAACGATTTGCCCGGCCTCTGGGTTTCCTCCCTCCTACAACATGGGTCCTCTTCAAGTCACAGGTTCACTCCTTCCTTTCCTCAAAAAGACCTCCTACACAGCTTTATCAAAAGCAGTATGTAATAAAATGGTTTTACAATGTACCATTTAGATAAAAAAATTAATGTTTTTCAGCTAGTTTTCAATAAATATTCGCTTATCTCATTGTGTGATCTTACTAACCATCACGCCGTTTCTCCGCAGGGGTAGACAATGAAGATGGACCGCCACATTCTTGGCACCAGCAGCGGTTTTCTCTAAAGAGCGATTGTGCAACTCCCATTCAAAATATGAGAACATAAGACTAACTTCCATTATAATATAAGTACATTATAAACATAGCGCCATTAAAATTCCGCGTTTACAGTCGAAAAGCAATGCGATATTCCCATAGGTGCTGCACTGAATTGGATTCAGCACATATGGGCTCACAGTCCCGAGCAGATACTTCATACAAACAAACCAAAACGACACAATCCCCCTGACGGTGAAATTAAATAACCTAGGCACGTTGGAGTTTGCTCTCGGCAATAATGAAGGAATTCAAGGAATGTTTAGACACGTGACTTCATAAGTTTGACGAGTGTCACTGAGATGGTCCCCAGGCCGGCTGAACTTTGCACAATAAGGATGCATGTTAAATGTTTTTAATTTTACTTTTTATAGTTAGTAGTAAATATTTTAAAGTTTTTATTTTCTTGTTCCTACATTTCTCTAACCGTTTGATTTTCATGGCATTTGTAAATCAACTAGTAAAAGGAACAGATCTTAATACGTACCTTTGTTTTCGTATTCAAAATTCAATCTTTCTTAAGATAAGACATTATATTTCAAAGTTAAGAAAGTTTCGACAAATGCCGTATTGTCTCAAGTCGTTCGTTAGCTATTATAGTACCCCTCCCACCACTAACTAACTAACCATCACGCCGTTTCTCCGCAGAGGTAGGCAGTAGTGGTGGGCGAATCGGCTCGGTTTAGTGATCCGGATCACTAAATCAGCTCTTTATATTGTACCGGTTCGGTGATCTGGCTCAATTGAATGACGGTTCGCGACTCCCCGCACCATGCCCTCTCCCTCGCTCCCTTGGCCCTCCTAAAGACGTCCTTAAGACGCTCTTACACGATACTTTTTTCGTCCAGTTTTCATGCGGATTGTCTTTACAGAGATCTCACTAAACCGAGCCGCTTCGCCCACCACTAGTAGGCAAAGAGGACGGATCACCAAACAACTCGATCTTGGCATACACTTCTTGCTTCATTCACATTCATACAACGCCTCATACATTCTCTTCTGTTATTCCGACTTCTGACATGGCCCGACTCAAGTATTTGATTCACTTGATCGTGCCATGTCTTTCTCGGGCGTCCCAGGCTTCTTCTTCCATTCACATTTGCGTCATACATTCTTCTTACACTCCTTTCTTCGTTTATTCGCTCTACATCTCCGAACCATCTAAGGGTCCTTTCCTTACCCACCAACTTTATTTAAATGATGTAACTGCCGCTGTATTCGACGATTCGCCGAAGCACATTTTGTAATTTGTTCTCGCAAATTTTTTATTGAACTCCCAGTTAAAAATACCACAAACCACCACTGTTTGGCACTCTCCTTGGTTTATTCACATGAAGAAGTATGTGCCGAGACAGTTGTGTGGCTGTCTATCCCCTCTGCTTACCCCTGCGGAGAAACGACACATTGGTTAGTTAGTTAGTAAGAGAAGATATAATATCGTCAGGTTGTTTTTACCATGGGAATGTTATATACGAGAGAATATTTCAAGTTCAAGATTTGGGTGAGGTATTTTCAGTAACTTCTATGGACGGCACAGAATAGATAAACGGAGACAAGTGGACGTGTCTGTGTAAATAAAGTAAGTTAAATTTTTCTTTACATTATTCGATTTCATTGGCCTGTCTGGGGTATAGGAGTCGGGAGGTCTTTAGTAAATTGGCAAAATCGGTATTTTAGATATTTTGTTTGGTTATGTAAATGTTCTTCTCTTGTAGTTCATGTTTTCACCACAGGCACCTTTCGGTGGTTGGACTATAAAATTATTATTTCTTCAAATGATTGATAACTTTGTGGCATCATTATTAATTATATATTTATTGTTTTTTCGAGGCTAGATTACGATTACCTTATAATTATTCATTATTTTTCTTCATATGGTGATGGAGAGTTGGTGGAGGTCATAGTGGGATGCTGAGATTATTCAGCCAGTCGACGGCATCGGGAGTCACTTGGTTCAGAACAGGGAAACTGATGAAGGGGACATTCTTCTACGATATGTTTATTCTATAATTATTAATAAATGAAACGCAAGTGAATCGAAGAAGTCAGTGACATCTGCAGAAAACATGGCATGACCAAGTGAATCAAATACTTAATAATAATAATAATTTATTTATTGGGGAATGTGGGGAGGTTAGTGCAGTCCCACACATCCCATAAAGTATGTACAAATAACATAAAATATATATATTCATAAAAATGGAAATATAAAGAGAACATAACAGACGTTAGTGAATTATTGTACTTGAGATTGATGGACCTAATATATTTCTCCATCTCTCTTCTATGCTGGAATCTGGACTCTGGCGGGATTCAATGATGACATTTCCGGATTTGTTTACCCTCTCCCTAAATCCTGCCACCCGGGTTCTTATGAGAGCTGCAAAGCCAGGAACTCTTCCGTGAGCATGTTGGAGGCACTGCTGTGTCTGGAAAGACCGAACATCGCGCGGTAGGCGTTGTTGTATTGTACGTGAAGTCTTTCAATGCTACCCTTCTTGAAGTTCGCCCAGAGCTCGCATGTATAAATATTTGTACAGAACGCAAGAAATAGGGTCCTTTTCAAGAGTGGACTGCAAAGCCGAAATCTTCTACTGAGCATGTTTGAATTTACACTGAGTGCTCGTATTTGCCTGTCTAGACATGTCTAGAGTTAAGAATAACAGAAATATTGAGGCGATGCATAAATGATGAATGAAACAAGGAGCTTGTGCCAAGACAGAGTAGTGCGGCGGTTTATTCTCTCTGCCCACCCCTCAATGGAACAGAGCGATGGATAGTTAGTTAGGTAAAAAAAAAAAAATTATTGCCTTCCTTAAAATATTTAGCATTCATTATTATTTATTTAAAACGCTTTTTTACTCACAGTTCTATTATTCAATCTACATTAAAATCCTGACAAAAAATTAAAATTTAATTATTTTCACAAAAAAAAAGTAGCGCATATAAAACTTTCGAATCGCCCTGTACTTTTGTAGCTGTCAAGAAAAAATCAACCAATCGCAGGCGCGGGTGTGTCTGTGACGTCATGCCCTTGTGATCAAATCAAATTGCACAATCACTTTTCTGCATTATCAACGCGTGCCCTAGCGAAAATTACACAATTCCGTATGAATATTGCATTAAGAGCATCGAGTTTAGATGGTTTGATGGATTTTGTAATTTGTGATTTTTTTTACGTCATCGAGCAATGTGACATTTCGCTGGCAAGTACACGTTACCTCAAGAATTCCAAGCGGGAATTTGTATTAATAAATTTAGACGGTCAGTCAGTTGTATTTCGTGTGTCGGTCGATACAGTCGTCTTTATGTAACTCTTATTCGGTATACAAACAATTAGCGTGTATTTACAATAGGTGCTTTGGCTATAAAACGAGTTGATTGTAACACAGGATTGTTTTTCATTGCAGTTTTTAATGTGAATAATAAATTTACATACTAAGTGGAAATTGTTGTTCAAAAGAGATTTGAACGCTGGTGAATTTCGTGATTCGAATTTAAGTGTGTGTGTTTTTTTTTTAATATTTATTTTTAAAGCAATATGGGAAGTGGAATTATTATAAGTGAGTTTTTAAAAAAATTATTTTTAACATTTATTAATTTTAAAAAAATGCTGCTTAATTAACCGGTTTCGCTGGTGTTTTTGTTATGATAGATAAATTGGAATCAACTTTGACGTATGGCAGTGTGGCATGGAACTGACAGAGTAAGGATCAAAGTAGACTGTATAGTTTAAAAATGAGATATCTTAGGCGTATGTGTGTTAAAACTTTGTAAGACCGTTTCAAAAATGAGGAAATCCGGAAATAATCGAAGGTTGATTTAAGTTTAATGGTTAATATTAAGAAAGAGACGCTTGGATGGTTTGAGCATGTAGGGCGGATGAACGAAGAAAGTAATGAGAATAAATATATGACGCGGAAGTGAATGGTAGAAGTCGGGGACGCCCGAGGAAGACATGACACGGTCGAGTTAATCAAAGCGAACGTCACCGGTCAGTGGCTGAGTTGGCATCGCGTCTGGATTCCACCCAGTTCAATTCCTCGGCTGGCTAAATCCTCCATCACAACACAAGCAAAATCTTCCGCTTATTGTGATGGTAGTAAAAGATTTTTAGATATTGTCACATTCATAACACTGGGAATGTTTGTCCTTCTTTAAAAAAATACAATAAATACATGAGTCGGGTCAAGAGTATGAATGTGAATGAAGCAAGAGTGATAATGTATTATGGAATTCTAGTATTTTATTTATTTTTTTATACATAGATTTGTCATATTTTTTGATTCCGTGGAGAGTTATTCCACGATTTTTCATGGATAACAAAAACATAGTAAATATTATCATTTGTTTTTAATGAAAAATACTTTTTTTTAGTCATTCTTTAAATGTTTTCAAAGTGTGTCCATAGTCTTATTATAAGTAGGTATTAAATAACGATAATATATGCAAATATTATACTCGTATTATTCAATATCATTTTAAACACACGCTGTTTAAATATTTGCAGTCTTATATTCAATTTTGAGGGTCGATGTCTGGAAATTTTTGGTATTATACCAAAGTAAGCACCCAAATTAAAAAAAATAATAATGATAAATATGTATAAAGGTGGAAAAACAAGGTTAAGTTGAGGTGATTTTTCACAAAAATGGCGCTATAAAAATCATCCGATTATTGTTAAGTAAAAAAAAAAATCTTATGCTAAAGTCGGTTAGGGACAGTATTTTACATCAAGACGAAGCTCTTAGTGAAATCATTATTTCGATTAATCCCTACTACGAATCGGTTTACATTATGAAACCCAAAAAATAAGCTTTGGATAAATTGAATCTTTTCCTAGAAATTCCCTTGATAAGTATTTAAATTAAAATTGATAATTACTTTATAAAAAACATAAACGCTGCCTATATATGGTAGACGGGAAGAACTTTCTCAACTAGATTCAAAGAACATATACGATGTTATAAAAATAAAAGCACTTTTTCAAAATTCGCCGAATATCTCTTAGTGAATAATCACGTCCCGCTTGAGAACGACGAGCCTAAACCCTCACATATAGAAAGAAAGGGTCTTAGATTAAATTTACTTGTACAATTAGAATTTAATAAATGAACTAATGATCCTAATATAACATTAATTAATAAAGTAAGGAAAATATATATTCTCCGCTTCTCAGTATGTTCACATTATCAGAACAACATAACACATTTAAATAAGTCAATTAAGAAAACATTATCATTTAAATACGGGGAAACACATTATAAATGTAAAAAGTCAATTAAGAAAACATTATCATTTAAATACGGGTAAAACACATTATAAATGTAAAAACCTCGGAGAATATAGAATTTTAATTATTTTCTAACTAAATCGTTTTTACCGATAATAAATCATTATTTTTAAAAACCAGTCCAAATTAGAGTTGGGTAAGAGTAAATAAAATCATATAAATAAGTCGTCACAATGTGAATTAACCGCAGTTTGAAAATGGCCTTGAACACCGAAACAGCTTTCACCACAATAAAAACTAAAAATACTTGCAGAACTTAATAATAACTTTATTAATTTAGTTTACATTAAATTTAGAAAATTATGAACCCATGTATAAAACAAGTTTTTAAAAATATTGCTGTATAGCTAAGATTATTTGTGAAAGATTCCCTTGATAACTTTTATTTTCTTTCTTAAAAATTTCTTCACAAAATGAATAAAAACCGCCTTTTTCGTCTACAACAAACATTTCTAGAGTCTGCTTGCCAAGCGAATTTTGTGTCCATTACCTATATTCGCGGGGACATAAGACACGGGTTGCAGCAATATATCGTCGCTGCATTTATAATATATCTTATGTGCCGTTTCGTACATTCTGAGATGAAATTTTACCCTGACGAAACTTGGGATAAGCGAAACCGGTTGGTGATTTATTTAAAATAAATTAAATAATTATTTATTTTCTGTTAACCGCCCGTCCTTTGGGTTATTATTGAAAAAGTAAATAAACAAACATCGTTTTTTTATTAGATTTCGCAACGAGATGACGCAGGAACAAACTTGACGTATACGAATGTTTTGTGGATTTTGGGTATAGTTTTTTTGTACCTGAAAGTACGGGATACGGGTTGTTGCGTTCGGGCGATAAAATAGCGGCCGTATCAAGTACGTTCGTAAGGGTAGGGCGGTTTTTTTTTAAATTTATATGTATACCGCACAGGAGTCCCAACTGCTCCCAACCGTCTGGAGCTAGTGAGAGTATGGCATCCCCAATTGGGGAATATTGTGAGGCTGAAGTTATTGGGGAGGGGAAGAAGAAGGGGAATAGGAAGGTGGGGAAATACCTGACTATTTAGATCTGGTCTTCAAACACGGCTAAAAGCCATTTCAAGCAACGTTTCAATTCTGAATGGTGGTCTTTCACCAGGGCGATACTGAGAGTATCTTCCACTCTGGAACGTGGTTAATCCCAATGAGGGAATCTTTTCTTCTGAAACATGTAGATATTAAAAGTGGTATAAAGAAAGCACTAGATTTTACAGCGTGTTATTTACTGAAACTGACGTAGAATAACAAGTTTGTATCACCCTGTATGCAAGCAATGCGTATGTTGGAGTGCTGTTTTGGATCAACTCTAGTTGTACTATACAAATTGCTTTCGAATCTCCCTCTGTATAATAGTGAAAAAAGTACCCGCCGTAATATCCAGTTTTTTAATGCCGTTTCGCCGTTTGAAACAGCTTTCGTTGGCATTGAGATCAGGTCTGGACAATCCGGTTAAAATGTAAACAAACCAGAACCATAATATAACCGGGAGGCCTATTCTGGTTCCTTTTAAGGACGGTCTCCGTGGATGGTTGGTTACGATTCTCGGCTACGAATCCGGAGGTCGCGTGTTCAAATCGCGGCGTGCGCAAGTAAATTTTATTTGATTAAATTGTGTTATTTCGCAATTTGTTCATTTAAAATAATATGTAGTATATTTGCGGCACGTTCCAGAGTGGTAGAAACTGTCAGTATCGCCCTGGTGAAAGGTCACAATTCAGAATCTAAACGTTGCTTGAAATGGCTTTAGCCGTGTTTGGTGTCCAGATTTGAATATGCCATATTCTCAATTGAGTATGCCATATTCTCACTGGCTCCAGACGGTCGGGAGTAGTTGGGACTCTTGTGCGCTGGTAGAGCATTTCAGAATTTTGGTAATTCGCTATAAATATATGAGATGTAAATCCCAGCTGAATTCTTCGATTAAATCTACGGTAAAAAAAGGAGAATTCGTTATCCTTTTCCTTACGCCTGAAAACTTCTTGCTTAACTGCGGAATTCCGGATGGCATAGAAAAAAAATCCTAAACAGATTGTTAAGAATTTTTTTGAAAACACAAATTGATGAAATATCTTCAAGTGACACAAATTACGTTGTATGATAATACATTTTAAGAGGAACGACTGCGCTGTTTCATACATATCTTTGTTTTGGTTTTGTGGCCAAAATACCCATCCAAACCGAATGATATATTTTTTAAATTAAAGGTTTAGTAATTATCTAGTACGGATGAGAAGTATTTTATTTATTTTTTGTTTTAAATTATGAAGTATAGGCCATGAAAAAAAATCAATTTTCATAATTTTAGAGGCAACGGCAAATTTGTGTTCCAACGTAAATTGGTCGTTTTTAATTTAATTTAAAGTCCACCGTAAAGCTCATTTTAATATATTTTTAATTTTATTTTTATTTTATGCTTCATTATATTTTCAAAGTAGACGGGGTAAAACTTTTATTTTACATCACAGTTAGCCCCAAAATAATTGTTAAAGGTGCCTCTAAAAACGCGAAAAATCAATTCCTGTAATGGCGTATATTTCATAATGTTAAACAAAAATAAATAAATTACATCTAATCCGTATCATAAATACGCCCTTTAACGAAGAATTACGTTTTGTAAAATCGTACCTACCTCACTAGATTCCTACCGTATTTATTATTCTTTCACTACCTCTAAAAGTGGCATTTGTCGCCGTGGTATATCTATGCCGCCGCCTTCCGTTTGTTTTTGTTTTTACTTATTAGTCAACTTTTAATTAACATTGTTTCTTACAGTGGTAACTTACTTAATATTGAGTTTTTGTCTTGTTAAAACTACGCAAATATAGATATGTTTAATAAATGTCATTCGCTGAATGACAGCAGACCGGAACCGGAACTAATTTGGTGATGGTAAAAAAATCATTAAAAATACGTTTACTGAAAAAAAAAACTTTTTTTTTAAAAATTTGTTTTAATTTATATAGCGCTGTTTTTTTTTTACTAAAAATTTAATTTAATAATTCATTTTAAAAAATCAATTTAAAATTAAATAATTTTGTGAATCGAGCCATCAACTGGTTGAAAGGCAACTTTGCATTGAACCATTACACCACCAACTCTTGTAAGGACGGCGGTATAATTTTTCATTGTACATATCTACTGAAAATAAGAAATATGTGTTATTAAATTTTAGACTGATTTTTGGAATTAGAATGTTACGTGCAGTTGCGTGCTCCGTACTCACATCAAAATAGAAATTATATTGTTTAAGGCGATGCAATGGGAAGTAATGCAAAATCATGTGTTTTCGGTTTGAGAATTTGTTGGCCTACAAATATCATAGATAATTGAATTAAATACTGCAAGTAGATCACACCTTGGCCTTTCATTTAACCGTCAATTTTTTTGGTATGTCTTTTTATAAACTTAGAAAAAAATAAAGTATGAAACATTAAAAAAATGTTTAAAGCGCAAAATCTCCTACTTATGAAGTTTTTTCCCATATTTTCGCATTGTTCATTGTGATAAATTAAGTTTTTTAGAATATGACCGTAAATTTTTTTAATAATTATGTCTGAGCTTTACAGAATAGAATAAAACACGCATTTTGGTGATGTTTTTTTTGCCGAAATCTAAACATGCGGCCGATGTACAGCGGGATTTTGAACCTTGTCGCCACTTGCATAAGGAGCGCGAGATTTCGTTAAAATTTTAGCCGGTGGATGACCTTAATAATAAGCGTTAACTTGATAAAAAAGTATTTTCGTTAAAAAATCACACGCATAATCATAGAAGATCCAATAAATTTATATATAGTTCATTCAGTTTATTGTTAAAATGATTTACACAGCTCACTGCACGTCTAGCACATCTGTATTTCAGATAAGGTTGAGATTTCTAACATAGATTGATGATTCGTGCCATTTGCAATGTTTTTTATTGCTATTTTTTTTTCTGGTTTTAAATTTATTATTGTTGGAGGTACTAAAATTATTTATATTTCGAGGACATTAAATCAATCTAAACAATACGTAGTTCCCAACTTTAAAATAAAAATATATGTCATCTAACTATTTTTTTTAGTACTTGTTGATGAATATTTTTGTCTTCCACGCTCGGAGTTCACCTTTGGGGTTGGAAGACATTTTTCAAGAATTGTATTTTAGATTGAGTGCAGTGGAAGACTAAAAAGGAATAACATAAAAAATAAATCCACAAAATTCGACATTTTTCAAGAGAAGGGTGGGGTATAAGACTAAAAGGAATAATATAAAACAATTTATACAAAATTCGACACTTTTCAAGAAAAGGGTGGAGTGGAAGACTAAAAAGGAATAACATAAAAAATAAATCCACAAAATTCGACATTTTTCAAGAGAAGGGTGGGGTATAAGACTAAAAGGAATAATATAAAACAATTTATACAAAATTCGACACTTTTCAAGAAAAGGGTGGAGTGGAAGACTAAAAAGGAATAACATAAAAAATAAATCCACAAAATTCGACATTTTTCAAGAGAAGGGTGGGGTATAAGACTAAAAGGAATAATATAAAACAATTTATACAAAATTCGACACTTTTCAAGAAAAGGGTGGAGTGGAAGACTAAAAAGGAATAACATAAAAAATAAATCCACAAAATTCGACATTTTTCAAGAGAAGGGTGGGGTATAAGACTAAAAGGAATAATATAAAACAATTTATACAAAATTCGACACTTTTCAAGAAAAGGGTGGAGTGGAAGACTAAAAAGGAATAACATAAAAAATAAATCCACAAAATTCGACATTTTTCAAGAGAAGGGTGGGGTATAAGACTAAAAGGAATAATATAAAACAATTTATACAAAATTCGACACTTTTCAAGAAAAGGGTGGAGTGGAAGACTAAAAAGGAATAACATAAAAAATAAATCCACAAAATTCGACATTTTTCAAGAGAAGGGTGGGGTATAAGACTAAAAGGAATAATATAAAACAATTTATACAAAATTCGACACTTTTCAAGAAAAGGGTGGAGTGGAAGACTAAAAAGGAATAACATAAAAAATAAATCCACAAAATTCGACATTTTTCAAGAGAAGGGTGGGGTATAAGACTAAAAGGAATAATATAAAA
>JAHDVE020007633.1:63093-76941 GCA_022606495.2 Halesus radiatus
TATTTTATGCTTCATTATATTTTCAAAGTAGACGGGGTAAAACTTTTATTTTACATCACAGTTAGCCCCAAAAGAATTGTTAAAGGTGCCTCTAAAAACGCGAAAAATCAATTCCTGTAATGGCGTATATTTCATAATGTTAAACCAAAATAAATAAATTACATCTAATCCGTATCATAAATACGCCCTTTAACGAAGAATTACGTTTTGTAAAATCGTACCTACCTCACTAGATTCCTACCGTATTTATTATTCTTTCACTACCTCTAAAAGTGGCATTTGTCGCCGTGGTATATCTATGCCGCCGCCTTCCGTTTGTTTTTGTTTTTACTTATTAGTCAACTTTTAATTAACATTGTTTCTTACAGTGGTAACTTACTTAATATTGAGTTTTTGTCTTGTTAAAACTACGCAAATATAGATATGTTTAATAAATGTCATTCGCTGAATGACAGCAGACCGGAACCGGAACTAATTTGGTGATGGTAAAAAAATCATTAAAAATATGTTTACTGAAAGAAAACAACTTTTTTTTTAAATTTGTTTTAATTTATGTAGCGCTGTTTTTTTTTACTAAAAATTTAATTTAATAATTCATTTTAAAAAATCAATTTAAAATTAAATAATTTTGTGAATCGAGCCATCAACTGGTTGAAAGGCAACTTTGCATTGAACCATTACACCACCAACTCTTGTAAGGACGGCGGTATAATTTTTCATTGTACATATCTACTGAAAATAAGAAATATGTGTTATTAAATTTTAGACTGATTTTTGGAATTAGAATGTTACGTGCAGTTGCGTGCTCCGTACTCACATCAAAATAGAAACTATATTGTTTAAGGCGATGCAATGGGAAGTAATGCAAAATCATGTGTTTTCGGTTTGAGAATTTGTTGGCCTAGAAATATCATAGATAATTGAATTAAATACTGCAAGTAGATCACACCTTGGCCTTTCATTATTTTTTTGGTATGTCTTTTTATAAACTTAGAAAAAAATAAAGTATGAAACATTAAAAAAATGTTTAAAGAGCAAAATCTCCTACTTATGAAGTTTTTTCCCATATTTTCGCATTGTTCATTGTGATAAATTAAGTTTTTTAGAATATGACCGTAAAAATTTTTAATAATTATGTCTGAGCTTTACAGAATAGAATAAAACACGCATTTTGCCGAAATCGAAACATGCGGCCGATGTACAGCGGGATTTTGAACCTTGTCGCCACCTGCATAAGGAGCGCGAGATTTCGTTAAAATTTTAGCCGGTGAATGGCCTTAATAATAAGCGTTTACTTGATAAAAAAGTATTTTCGTTAAAAAATCACACGCATAATCATAGAAGATCCAATAAATTTATATATAGTTATTAATTGATAAACTAAAGTTCTTAAAAACTTAAGACAAGATTTTTGTGCATAGCGCAAAGGGTAACAATTATTATTTTATAAACAATAATTATTAATCTAAAACACTCATCCAAATTGAAAAAACCTTCCGAGCAAAGATAAATGTCGCCGGCAGGACACGAACCCGCACCCTTCTAATGTCCAGTTAGATGCTCTACCGTTGAGCTACGTCGGCTTATCGCAAACCCGCCAAGTTAATCAATATATACTAGTGTTCCATTTTAATAATTACTGTTTTTATTATATTTTCACCTGTAAATATATATAGTTAATTATATTAATTAATTATATATAGTTCATTCAGTTTATTGTTAAAATGATTTACACAGCTCACTGCACGTATAGCACATCTGTATTTCAGATAAGGTTGAGATTTCTAACATAGATTTATGATTCGTGCCATTTGCAATGTTTTTTTATTGCTATTTTTTTCTCTGGTTTTAAATTTAATATCGTTGGAGGTACTCAAATTATTTATATTTCGAGGACATTAAATCAATCTAAACAATACGTAGTTTCCTCCTTTAAAATAAAAATATATGTCATCTAACTGTTTTTTTTAGTACTTGTTGATGAATATTTTTGTCTTCCACGCTCGGAGTTCACCTTTGGAGTTGGAAGACATTTTTCAAGAATTGTATTTTAGATTGAGTGCAGTGGAAGACTAAAAAGGAATAACATAAAAAAAAAAATCCACAAAATTTTACATTTTAAGAGAAGGGTAGAGTATAAGACTAAAAGGAATAATATAAAATAATTTATACAAAATTCGACACTTTTCAAGAAAGGGGTGGAGTGGAAGACTAAAAGGAATAACATAAAAACAATTTCCACAAAATTCGACATTTTTCAAGAGAAGGGTAGGGTGGAAGACTAAAAGGAATAATATCAAAACAATTTCCACAAAATTCAACATTTTTCAAGAGAAGGGTAGGGTGGAAGACTAAAAGGAATAATATCAAAACAATTTCCACAAAATTCGACATTTTTAAAGAGAAGGGTAGGGTGGAAGACTAAAAGGAATAATATCAAAACAATTTCCACAAAATTCGACATTTTTCAAGAGAAGGGTAGGGTGGAAGACTAAAAGGAATAATATCAAAACAATTTCCACAAAATTCAACATTTTTCAAGAGAAGGGTAGGGTGGAAGACTAAAAGGAATAATATCAAAACAATTTCCACAAAATTCGACATTTTTAAAGAGAAGGGTAGGGTGGAAGACTAAAAGGAATAATATCAAAACAATTTCCACAAAATTCGACATTTTTCAAGAGAAGGGTAGGGTGGAAGACTAAAAGGAATAATATCAAAACAATTTCCACAAAATTCGACATTTTTCAAGAGAAGGGTAGGGTGGAAGACTAAAAGGAATAATATCAAAACAACTTCCACAAAATTCGACATTTTTCAAGAGAAGGGTAGGGTGGAAGACTAAAAGGAATAGTATCAAAACAATTTCCACAAAATTCGACATTTTTCAGGTGAAGGGTAGAGTAGAAGACTAAAAGGAATAAAATCAAAACAATTTCCACAAAATTCGAGATTCTTCAAGAGATGAGTACAGTGGAAGACTAAAAAGGATTAATAAAAAAATCACAAAATTCTACATGTTTCAAGAGATAGGCTTAAGATAGAATACAGTGGAAAACTAAAAACGAAGTTTAAGATAGAGTACAGTGTAAGACCAAAAAGATGAGTTTAAGCTAGATTACCGTGGAAAACAAACAAATATATATTGTAGGTGCATTTAAAAAAAAAATCATCAGTTTTCAAATGGCAGATTTTAAGTCAGAGTATAGTGGACTAAAATGAAGAGCATCAATACAAATTTATCAAATTTCAAAGAATTGATAGTGGAAGTCTAGGAGAATATAAATACATCCAATTTTTAATAAAATTCAACTAGCAATATAAGGATTATAGCGAATACATCGAATATAACACGCTATCATTATTCTCGACAACGCTTTCTATGGATTACAAATAATCATCGATATTAACGATAATAAGTGCATTTACTGCGCTTTTATCTTCCGATGGACTTAGCGTGTCGATAACACTCCTAAATCCACGACACTTTTTTTTTGCCTGATAATTGTTTTTTTTAAATTGACCCAAAGCACGAATTTCCGAAGGCCTCGTTTTGTTTAAAAATGAGAGTTTGAAAATCTAATTGAACATTATACCACTTACTAGTAGGTCCCGTAGATAATAGAAACACTGACGATCACTGATAATCAAGTGTGCAAAATTTCATCAAGCTCGGAATAAAATTGTAGATTTGTATACAAAAGCAAACAAACACCACCCGTGCGTGACATTCTTCTTTATATAACAAACTAGTTGTAGTAGGTACCCGGCATTGCCCGGGATTATGAATGGTTTGAAGGAATGTTTTGAGTTTGTGATATGTTACCCCTACTCCTACCCCTATCCCTATCCCTACCCAGTAGTTTTCCTCTTATTTTGAACGTCAAGTGTGCCTAAATTCTGCTTTAAGCGGTGGGAAAAGGAGAAGGGGGTGGTTTTTCGAAAGCTCATGTAGACAGTGACCTTTCTCTTGTTTCTAAGGTCAAGTGTGTAAAATTTCATCAAGCTCGAAATAAAACTGTAGATTTGTATACAAAACAAACACGCGCCGCCCGCTCGGGACATTCTTCTTTATATAATAAAAAAAGAAGAATATGGACGGAAATATGATGGAGTTATACCTGTTACGGTCATCTCCAGACAGGTTTCCACTCAAACACTCAACACATAAACACACGGCAAGATTTACAGATAACCTACTAATACCACAAGCCAACCAAACAGTATTTCAAAAAGGACCTTACCACGTGGCAATTAAAGTATTTAACAAGCTTCCACGTAACATAAAACAAACATACGAACTACTTCTATTTAAATCGTCACTAAAACATTCCTTCTGGACAAATGTAACTACACCTTAAAAGAATACTTTGAACATGTAGATTGAACGCACTTAGATTAAACTTCTCTATTTCTACTTTATTTGTTTAATTATGTATGTTTTGTTGTGGGACTGCGTATATATCGTATTGTAAAATGAACGTACGGCGTACGGTGCCAGGGAACATTTCTCCCTCTTCCTGTGTCAACTGTGGCTAGAGGTGCATACACGTGTAGATAATCTTCTCTTCCCAGTGAGGGGGCTGCCTATTGCTACTGTGGGGCTTTTAAGAATTGTAAACTGTGTTGTATATTTAAAAAATAAAACAATAACTTTGTTTACATCCCTTTTATTTGTTATGTACTTTTGCCGACCGGGTTTCGCCACTACCGTAGCTTCTTCAGGGCAGTATATTACTAAACTATGAACTAAGATACACGTGTTATAGATTGATAAAAACGGGCGAGTGAAGGGCCAAGGGTGGGAGGGGAGCAGGTACCGGACCGGGAAGGACGTGTGCTTTGTTTATTGGGAATATTCTAATAATTAGACTTTTATTTAAATTTATTTGGTTATTAATGAGTCTAGTATTAGTGTTTTTGGCTTTCCTTATTTCTAATGCTTCTAAGTTATCTAGTCTAATGCCTATTCCATTTTTATGAAGTAAACTAGTGCCTGTATTTTTATTGAATGTGTGATCTGTAACTAAGAGGTGGTTGGCAAATTCTGAGAATACATTATTATTGAGACATCTGTGTTTTATGTGCTAGCGGCACCTTGTTGATAGCAATCTTATATTTGAGCCCGCTCACTTAGGTAATGGAGGGTATAAGATAGAATTCGGGCGGAGACGGAGGGGGTATTGTGGGACTGCAAGGAATAGGATTCACTGTTCGTTTTATAAAAATAATGCAAAAAATCGCCTTCAATAGTGATCAACTGCTAATCCTGTACAAATCTCAAGTACGTCCAACAATTGAATTTGGAAGTCAACTCTGGGCTGGAGCTCCCAAATACTTGAAAATCTGCTTGATTCTGTGCAAAGGAGGGCGGTTCGTCTGATTGACAAACCGTTTGTTAACAGACCGACTGCCGTCTCTGACGCACAGACGCTATATAGGTATGCTGAGTCTCTTCTACAGATATTTCAATGGAGCCTGCTCGAATGAGCTAGCGGCGTTGATCCCCTCCACGACGGCGCACGTGCGTGAAACTCGACGGACACGAGCGGAACATCCGTTCACGGTTGATTTCGGCTTTAGGAGAACGGGTCGTTTCGCCGACTTGTTTTTTGTGTAAATCGGCTCGTATGTGGAACGAGCTACCGGCATCTGTCTTTCCCCCAACATTTAATCCGGGCCTCTTCAAAGCACGCATTAACAAATTCCTTCCTACAGCCCCCCCTTAACCCGCCTCACAACGTTGCCCAACCGGGTAGCGATATAATTACCCTGTGCGTGCTCTATACATACACGCTCTTGTGAAATGTAACATAATTTATTTTTTTTAAATCTTTTTTTTTGTATTAATATTTTTGATTAATTAATAAAAAAATATATAAAGTGGTGTAAACAAGGCATATTTTTTTTAATTCTTCTTCAGTTGGCGTCATTAGACGTATAGGTAATAAAATAATGATCAATATGGGAATAGGATTATAAAATCCTCAAACATGTTGTGGCGGACGCTGACGCTCAGTTGACAGCCGTACTCGCGTTTGTACCTCAGAGTAATAGGTGTATTGTTACTCTAAGGTTTGTACCGTTGCTGCACTGTGCTGTTCTGCTCTGCTCTGCGCGATGCTGATATATGTGTATAGACCTTTAGCATTTCGTTGCCCTGTAATGTTTGCCTTTCTTTTTGGACAGGTTTAATTGTAGAACCCACTGTATAGTGCGTGGTCTGTACTTAACAAACCTGTTAAAACCAGTAGTCGTTAACACTGTGATAAGTGATAATGATAAGAGATAACGCAGGAATTTTTAAACCAGAATGGATGCCCTTCCGGTAAAATTATTGGTCCGGGCAAAAGAAAAATTTAATCGAAAATAAAACCATATTAACCGTTTTAGTGCTATGCTTATTTTGCAAGTACTCGTATGTATATAAATTGTTACAAATATTCTGCGTTTTTAAATAAAAAATGTATGGTATTCAATAAAAATGTAATAACTTGGACAAATATCAATCAACTTATCAACATTTTTTTTTTTAAATTGTACAAGTAAAGAATTAAATTATAGAATATTATAGTTCTAATAAAAAAAACTACACATTTACAACTACAAAAAATATTAAAAAATATAAGATTATTTCACTTCACAATTGTGTTTTTGAAAAAGAATCTGAAGATTCACTTTCTATTTGCAATATTTTATTGCGATGTACAATAATGTCACTTTATGGGAACAAAGGTCTCGTCGTCCGTAGTGCCGCTGTTATTTGATTATTACGATCATCCGCAATAGAACTAACTTCCGACATAGTGAAAAATGGCGATTCAATTTATGGTGTATTTATTTAAAAAGGATAAACAATAAATACAGTTATCAAGACACGCGCCACGCTCAAATTGAACGCGTTATCTCCCGAGTACGACAAAAAGCACACTGAAAATTCAAGCGCTGTAGAGCTGCGTCGCAATTTACGTAACTAAAGCTTACAGCGCGATGGCGCTAGGCTGCACTCTAACGGTTAATATATATATATTTCTTATAATGCAAGAAACATGCCTTTTTGGCTTTTAATAGAGACGGTCATACTAAAACCGAATTCCATTATGAATTAACTGTTTCAAAAATTGAAAAAACGAAAACTTAAAAATACTGAAACAATATTTATAGCATTATCTCGATGAATTCACCGTAATAAACAGTTAAGATAATTAAAAGCAGCAAACGTTAATTCAGTGTGAATTTTCTGTAATTTCCATCACGTGAATTCCTCGAAAGTAGCCGTAATTGACCGTTATTAATGATAATCTGAATAAACTAACAATAATTACATCGTATTTTTCTGTAATTAACCGTAATTCCTCTTAATTCACCGTAATTCATCTTAGTAAACCGTAATTTACAGTAAGTTAGCGTAATTCACCGTAAAGATAATTTCCGTAATTATTTTGTGATTTCCGTATTTTTTTCTGTTATTTCCGGAATTCAGAGTAATTAAGCGTAAATCACCGATATTTATCAGTAATTTCCGTAAATCATATGAATTCCCCGATCATCTAAAAAAGTTTGCGAAAATTCACCAAATTTTATTATAATTTCCGTAATTCATCTTAATTCACCCTAATTCAGAGTAATTTAACGTAATTCACCGTAAAAAGTAATTGACCGTTATTAATCATAATCTGAAGAAGTTAACGATAATTCACCGTAATAATTCTGTAATTGGCGTAATTTGTCGTAATTAAACGTAATTCATACTAATTAACCGTAATTAAGAGTAATTAACCGTAATTAATAGTAATTAACCGTAATTCATTAGTAATTAACCGCAATTCGTGGTAATTAACCGTGATTCATAGTAACTAACCGTAATTCATATAATTTATAATAATTAACGGTAATTCATAGTAATAAAACGTAATTCGTATTAATTTACCGTAATTCATAGAAATTAACGTAATTCATTGTAATTAACGTAATTCATAGAAATTTGCCGTAATTCATAGTAATTAACCGTAATTCATAGTATTTAACCGCAATTCATAGTAATTAACAATAATTCATAGTAATTAACCGTAATTCATAGTAATTAACCGTAATTCAGAGTAATTAACCGTAATTTATAGTAATTAACCGTAATTATTGTTTAGATAATAATTAAGAGTAGTTTAATGGTAATTAAGCGTGATTTTTCTGGAATTTCCAAAATTCATATAAATTCACCGTAATTCAAGGTAATTAACCGTAGTTCTAGTAATTAACCGTAATTTACAGTAATTCATAGTAATTAACCGTAATTCATTGTAATTAACCGTAATCGTAGTAATTAACCGTAATTCATTAGTAATTAACCGCAATTCACAGTAATTAACCCATAATTCATAGTAATTAACCGTAATATTCCGTAATTCATAGTAATTAACCGTAATTCATTAATAATTAACCGTAATTCTTGGTTAATTAATATGAATTATACGAATTACGGTTAATTACTATGAATCACGGTTAATTACCACGAATTACGGTTAATTATTAATGAATTACGGTTATTTACTATGAATTATGGTTAATTACTATGAATTACGGTAAATTACTATGGATTAAGGTTAATTACTTTGAATTACGGTTAATTATTATGAATTACGGTTAATTACTATGAATTACGGTTAATTACTATGAATTACGGTTAATTACTATGAATTATTGTTAATTACTATGAATTGCGGTTAAATACTATGAATTACGGTTAATTACTATGAATTACGGCAAATTTCTATGAATTACGTTAATTACAATGAATTACGTTAATTTCAATGAATTACGGTAAATTAATATGAATTACGTTTTATTACTATGAATTACCGTTAATTATTATAAATTATATGAATTACGGTTAGTTACTATGAATCACGGTTAATTTCCACGAATTACGGTTAATTATTAATGATTTACGGTTAATTACCACGAATTACGGTTAATTATTAATGAATTACGGTTAATTACTATGAATTATGGTTAATTACAGTGAATTACGGTTAATTAGTAATAAATTACGGTTAATTACTACGAATTACGGTTAATTACTATTTATAACGGTTAATCACCTTGAATTACGGTGAATTTATATGAATTATGGTAATTACTGAATAATGACGGTGATTTATTGTCAACTTCTTGAGATTATTTTAAATAACTCATTTCTACGGCATTCAGTGTACTTTCATCCTTCCTCTGCCAATTCCATGCCTCACTGCCATACATCAGGCTTGGTATTAGCACTCCATTGTGGACTTTTTGTTTGCGCCACCCGCGTTCATTCCTCCGTTAATGGAGTTTGATGCATTCACCCTTCTTTCAAAAGTTATCCGGATTACAGGTATTATAGAAAAAATTCACCGCAATTCATCAGAATTCACTGTAATTCACAGTAATTTGCCGTAATTCACCTTCATTTACGATAATCAAAGGTTTAGTTGAAGCTTTCGTTCTTCGTTTGCTAGATTATAAATTAATATTACATTGGCTGCATTGCCCCTTCTGGGTCTGAGAAAAGAGAAATTGAAATCAGTATTAAATGTTGTATGGTTCTGTCTATTCGTGACTTTCTTTATAACTTGAAAATTTACATGAGTCTCCATCCGAGTTGTGTAGAGCTATACATCTTAGAAATGTTCAGGTCTTCAGACTTTCTTTGTCTATTTTTCTTGACTAATGCGACTCTACGATCTTACGTTCAGTACTTTTACATGTAAAATCAATGCCACATTTGAAACTAAGCTTCATCGTGATGTGAATACGAACTTCTTATGCGATTTTTTGTGATGAATAAGGTATTTTTGTTTTTCTTTTAGTATTTGAAATATAGTTTTAAAATCCAGAGAGTTAAAGCGCAAGGTTGCATTTATTGCCTAAAATCATATTCATGGCTATAAATGAATTTTCATGGGGTGTGTACCATTTACACTTTCTGCATTTGGCGCAAAATATTGTAACCCTGTACAAATCGCAAGTGCGCCCCACTGTAGAATTTGGCAGCCACCTCTGGTCGGGAGTCCCAAAATATCTGAAAAAAAACCTTGACTCTGCAGAAACGAGCAGTCCGTTTGATAGATTCGCCTATCTTAACAAACGGGTTGCAATCTTTGGAGCACAGACGTCAGGTGGGAAAGCTGTGCTTGTTCTACCGGTATTTTAATGGAAGATGCTCCGAGGAACTAGCGTCATTGATCCCTTCGGCACCGGTGCATAGTCGGGAACACGCCAAACGCGCGCCCAACATTTGCACACGGTTGACATTTGTCACATGAGAACGGGTCGCTTCTACGACTCGTTCTTGTGTTCAACAGCTCGGCTGTGGAATGATCTGCCGGCCTCTGTGTTTCCTCCATCCTATAACATAGGTCTCTTCGAGACCCAAGTTCACTCCTTCCTATTCTCTAAAAGACCCTCCACACAGCATCCCCAAAGATGATATAGGCCTTGAGGGAAATTATTTCCTTCAGGGTCTCCTGTAATGATATACTATATATGAAAGATTTTTTGTTTTTGTTTTAAACATGTACACATATATAGTGTGTACGTTCCTGATGAACGTATTTATGGTTTCATTTTATATATATTTTGTAACCTTACCTGTAAATTTTGGTTTTGAATAATAAGCTCCCGTTAGACAAACTACAAAAAAGTAGTTCATCGGGACCTTTTGCATTGTGTTTTTTTGTTGTGAAATGTAAATAAAAAAAAATTATAAAAGAAGTTTGACTTCAACCGAAACCGGTCGATAATGCATAAATATAAATAAAATAAAGTAGGTTAAAACAAAAATTTCTTTCATTTAATATTCTTCCGTTATTCCGATTTGATTCACTTGATCGTGTCATGTCTTTCTCGCGCATCCCCGACTTCTTCTGTCATTCAATTGGTGTTGTTTTAAACTGCCGTTTTTTGAGCCGTTTCCACCTAGGTCAACGATAAATGCCTTAGGTCGGGTTCTTTCAATCTATAACCATGATTTTCCAAATTAATATATAGCAAAAACTTCATATTTTTAACCCCGTTCTATCATTTAAAACTGGGCATAGCTAAACACAGTGCAAACAGTTCAATGTAATTATTTTTAATGGCGGAGCAGAGTTATAAGCACGAAGATTTTGCTGAAAAGAAATTTGGATAATTTTTTGCGTCAGGTTGTTGGAACAATCCTACCTTAGTATATATAACTTGGGCCGCGACGTGCGCTCGTCACAATGATTACTGTCCACGTGCGTCCCACACGTGTCTGCGAATTCTAATGAACTCAACGAAAAGGGCCTTTCGTCGGCTTCGTGCAAATATTTACCCATTTTTTATTGGCTTGCGATGGCGAACTGTACTAATACTGCTACACAATAGTCAGGACGTCCCTCCCACTACACCCCGCTATCTTCAGCACCCTGCAATGTTAGAACGAGATGCAGTACTCTCGAACGTATTACAGATTTGCTGATAAGGCGAGCGCACGCGTTTCCCTTAACTCATTTTTCATTCATACCGATATCCTCATCTCATTCTACACACTGTAAATCTTCCGTGCTGTTCAAAATCAACACCACATCGTCAGCACACAAAGGTGAACATACTTTCAGATTGCCCATTTTCGCCCACTTCTTAACCACCCTGTACCGAAAACAGTTGTGCAAATTGCTGGCACAAAAATTACAAAGTGATCGAAGTTTGTTTTGCATAGTCGCGCCTACATACGTGTGTGTAGTAATAGTAAGTTTTCAATACAGGTACAATAAACCGGTCGACCTTGGACCTGCCTCCGCAAAACCGCAACCTGTATAAATATATTCGAACATAATAGCAATTTACAACTGAACATAGTAATTAATCAAACTGTTCTGTGGGCGTTTCCGTGTGCCCAAAATTGAAGCACAATTTTTAAATTTCTTATATGCATTAACGGCAGAGTTACCTTTACTATGTAGCAATTTAGTTGACTGGATTAGAATCTTTTCTGTTTTTTCGATGCGCGCGCATCCTTGTAGTTAGGTAGGGGCTATTGGTAGATACTTTCAGTATCGCCCTGGTGAAAGACCACTGTTTAGAATCGAAACGTTGCTTGAAATGGCTTTAGCCGCGTTTGGTGACCAGATCTTAATTGCCGGGAACTTCACCACCTTCCTCTTTCCCCTCTCCTTCCCCTTCCCATAACCTTCAGCCTCGCAACATACCTCAATTGGTGATCCCATAGTCTCATTGGCTCCAGACAGTTATGAACAATTGGGACTCTTGTGCAGTACTCACATAAAAAAAATATACGCTATATATGAATGATCTACACTGCAATTAAAAGAGGAGGTCCAAAAGTTTCGAATCCCACTGCTAGATCGTTCATAGTTGCGTAAACGACTACTAGAGTGCTCGCGCCTGCCAAGCAGTCATTTCGCGTCAGTTGTGTGCAAAATGGCTACTACGCAGCACAAGGTTTTCTTTGTTCATGACTTCTGTAAGACCGAGTCGTCAACTGTAGCACAGCGTACCTTTCGCCACCATTTTAACATTGAACCTCCCAACTGAAAAGAGTATTAGTATCAGAGGACTTGCGAAATTGAGTCTGTCATTTTGAATAACCCTGTATGGTACGCGTAGTCGTATAAGTCCAAAGGACTTATCGTGGGCATAGTGGTCGGAAATTTGACATTTTGACATAATAATGCAGTATTTTGAAGCTTTTTACGCTCTGTAAACTGGCAGAACACACAAAGTCGTGGTAAATTTTGAAATGTGTGCAATCTATATATATATAAATGAATGTTTGTCTATCTGCCTGTTATTTACTCGACCGGTTTCGTTGAAAATAGCACAGTTTGTTCTTATTAGTGCCGGGAAGGTTTAGACAGTAGTTAATATGAAATCCAATACGTAAAACTGTAGCTATAACGTTTTAAAATTAGTATGAAAAACATTGAGCCCGCCATGTTTTATTTGGGTTAGCCACAGATTACATATTCAAAAGAAGAATGTTTGGGTAGAATATTTTCAAATATTTAGAATAGTTTATGCACTAAACTACTTCTTATACTCTTTGGTACAACCTGCTGTTATAATGTAACCACAGGATAAACTATTATTCATTGTGATAATTACGCTGTAACTACATACTGTTATATTGTATCTACTTACTTCTTTTACACTTATTTATTATTTTATGTGTACATTATTGTATTCCCAAATAAAACTATGTGACAAATGTATCATCATGTAAAAGCCTTCTAGGCGTGAATAAATAAATAAATAAAAAAAAAAAATTAAAAAAAAAAAAAAAAATAAAAAAAAAAATTAAAAATAAAAAACACAAGTAGGTGCCTACTTAAGAACTTTTATTTAAATATATTTTGAATGAATAGATGTTTCTTCGTCACAAGGCATTACTTTCGCTGTCAAATCAATTGTGGCACCCATTTAAATATGAATTAACCGTTAAATTATTTAACGGGTGTTTTAATTGGACAAAAAGCTAAAAATCAAAAAAAAAAATTCAAAGAATCAAAGCTAATATTTTTGTACTGGAAAAAAACGATAAATCTATTTTGTATTATAGTAATATTATTGAATTTGATAAAGAAGTTAAAGTTGGTACAAAACTTCGACGGCCTCCATGGTCGAAGGGTATGGCTATCGACTACGAATCCGAAGGTCGCGGGTTCAAATCCCGGCGTGCGCTAGTAAAATTTATTTAATTAATTTGTGCCTTTTCACAATTAATTCATTTAAACATAATATACAGTATATTTGCGCACGTTCCAGAGTGGAAGATACTCTCAGTATCGCCCTGGTGAAACACCACCATTCAGAATTGAAACGTTGCTT